>JZKD02S0849959.1:359951-379494 GCA_000966675.3 Picea glauca | reverse complement strand
AGTCTTGTCACCACCGCCTCCCTTATGCATTGAAGGGTTAGAGCCTTCACCCTGCGACATCATGTTCCATTCCATCATGACCTTCATCATATCTCTCAACTATATGATAGTCTGCTTGAAGTCTTCTTCTTCATTCAGAACATGTTCATTATCTTCTGCATGAGCCATGCTTGGTGAATGTCTCTCTGCAACTTGCGGTGAATGAAACTGCTTCCTCCTTGTCGGATAAGAACTTGGCTCCACAAGTTGACCTTCTCCTCTCGTGAGTTTCAACCTTGTGAGCATCAGAAACAAAACTTGCAAACAATCAAGTCTTCAAAACCAATGCTCTGATACCAACTTGATCTAAAAATGAAGAAGAATTGAAAAACTTGAATAATTATTGCAAGTGAAATGTCATGTGTTTAAAGCAAATGGATTAGTTTGCAACACATAAATTAAGGATTACTTATGCAAAATACACATAGACAACAACATAAATATTGAACATAAACACATATGCACAACAATTGATAAAGGAGTTCACCCCTCTTCTGGGCTACATCTCCTGGTCTAGATTCCAATGGATCATTATTATTTATTTCTCAAAAGTGCTCAAAAACATGTATTACAATGCTCAAACTGACAAACTGACTGCTCCAATGGCTTCCCAGCGTCCCAAAACCCTTGTCTGGGCTCTTTCGGCACCCTAATCTGTCGAAAAATGAGAAAGATAGGCCTCCTGGAAGTCTCCTTCTCCAAGATTGTTGTCTCTGGTTCTGCAATTCATACCCCCCTTGAGTGAACCTAGCTCACACCCTCTTTTAAGCGCAAAAACCCAGCACCGGGTGCAACCACGCCAACGGTGCAAACGGTAGGATGGTTAAGGCGCCTCCAGTCCCTGACTGCCTCGACACCTGGGCATATGGCCATGTGACCTCGCGCGTTGGAAAATGGTGGTTATACCCATCATAACCGTGCAACTACATGTGCTTTCAAACCCACGCCAACATTTAACACACAGTTATATGAAACCACGGGTCTTGGTTTCAAACCCCGCGCTAATCATTTAACACACGGTTATATATATATTCAATGCAATACATTGTAATACAATGCAATACAATGCAATGTAATGCGTGTGTTACAAATGGTCGGGCCATAATATATGTTGGGTCATGTAATACAAAGTGTCCATGGGTCGGGGCTAAGCCCCAGCCCGACCCCCCTTTTCATCCAGACATTAATCAACATTAAATATATATGTTATGGCATAGTAATCAAGGAACAAAGGGCGGTACTTTGGTTAGCGGAGAGTTATGAAGTCTTTACATAAAGGAGAGGTCCGGGGGTCAAACCCCATGGGCCTCAACACATTTTTATATATACCAAATATCTAGTCAACGAGTGACACGTGGTGCCAGGGGATTGAGCCATGTGTCCTCACACTATTGACCACCAATGACACGTGTCATCCACTGATTCGTCAACCATCAACCAATGAGAGTGTGCCATGTCACCCACTTGACATGTCATCATATGAATGGTATGGCCCTGCCACATCACCGTACGGACTATATGGACTATACAGACAGGTACAGCCAGCATCCAAAATTTTTGCCTGTGTGGCTTGGCGAACAGATCGCGATATCTCCTTCATACGGACTCTGTTTGAGAAAGTAAATATACCGTCAGAATTAGGAAGACAAGATGGACACAATGGCACTGTTTTCATCGCATTCCGAGCACTTTGAAAATTGAGCAAAATTTCATCCCCTGATCATCAGTCCCTCTGAAAATAGATGACATCAAGCTTTTCCCTAAGGTACTTGAAAATTTTCCTTGACAACGTCTTGGGAACACATATGTAACCTAATCGTTGGTAGTCATGAACTGGAGCCTCATTTCTCCCCTCTGTACCATATCCCTAATATAGTAGTATCTGATCTTAATATGCTTCAACCTGGAATGGAACATCGGGTTCTATGACAACTTCATGCAACTCTGGTTGTCACACCAAATGCAGGTCACCTCCAATCCGATACCAAGCAACCCAAAAAACAAATTTTGAAGTCATACTACTTCTCTGCTAGTTGCACATGCTGCCACATGCTCAACTTCAACCGTACTCAGTGCCACACATGACTGATTTATGCTTCTCCATGAGACCATACTGGATTCAAGAATTAAACAATATCCAGAAGTGATCTTCCAGTTAGGAATACTTTCAGCCCAATCTGAATCTGGGGATCCATACAATCTTAATATGCTTCAACCTAGAATGGAACATCAGGTTCTATGACAACTTCATGCAACTCTGGTTGTCACACCAAATGCAGGTCACCTCCAATCCGATACCAAGCAACCCAAAAAACAAATTTTGAAGTCATACTACTTCTATTCTAGTTACACATGCTGCCACATGCTCAACTTCAGCCGTACTCAGTGCCACACATGACTGATTTATGCTTCTCCATGAGACCATACTGGATTCAAGACTTAAACAATATCCAGAAGTGATCTTCCAGTTAGGAATACTTTCGGCCCAATCTGAATTTGGGGATCCATACAATCCAAACTCATGGTCAGATCTATACTAGAGGCCATGATGTAGAGTACCCTTAAGGTACCTCAACACATGTTTTTCTGCAACCAAATGAACCTGTCTGGGATGATCCAAATGTTGACTGAGGGTGCTCATAGAAAAATATATATCTGGTCTTGTGTTCGTCAAATACATCAATGAACCCACTATATGCCTATATAAGGTATAATCCACAATCTCTGAAGTTGTATCATGCAACAAATTAAGATTTGATACCATTGGGGTAACCATAGTGTTACAGTCCAACATACTGAACCTCTTCAATATTTCCACAACTTACTTTCCTTCATTTAGGAAAATCCCATGTGATCTCTACCAAAACTTCTAGTCCCAAGAAGTAGTGCATCATTCTTAAATCTTTCATCTCGAATTTTGCAACCAATTTTCTCTTACATTCAATGATGACCTTTTTTGCACCTATTAGAAATAGGTCATCTACATACAACAATAGAATCTTCAGTTCACCATATTGAACCTTAAAGTAAAGGTTAGGATCTGCACTTTTCTTGGTAAAACCCAAGTTCATTAGAAAATTGTCAATCCTACCATATGACGCTCTGGATTCCTACTTCAATATATATATATATATATATATATATATATATATATATGTCCTTCTTTAATATGCACACATGAGTGTCCCTGTCATGTGTCTCAAATCCAATTGGTTGCTCCACATAAAATTCCTCTTTTATTTCACCATTCAAGAAGGTTGTCTTTACATCCATTTGGTGCGCCTTCCATTCCATCATACAAACCAATGAAAGTATAATCCTTATCGAGGTATATCTTTCTATAGGAGAAAAATTTTCTTCACAGTCAATCCCTTCGTTCTGAGAGAAACCTCGAGCCATAAATCTTGCCTTATATTTTTCAATATTGTGATCAACTGTGTGTTTCATCTTGTAGATCCATTTTGAATTCACCACAAATTTTCCTTTGGTCTGGGAACCACGTCCCAGACGTCATTCTGCATAAAGGACTGGTATTCCTCTACCATGGAATATTTCTATACTTGATTTTCTGCAACCTCTTCATAACTGGAAGGTTTTTCATCCATTGTGTCACATAATCATGCCACATGGTTGGAAAATGGCTTCAGCTTCATACTTTCCCTGAAATATTTCTCTAGGGAACCAATTCTTTCTGCATCTCTGATAAGCTCTTGTTCCCAAGATGGCCTTCTCTTGTGAGAAGGTATCTCAGTTGGTTTCTGAGGTTCTACCATGTCATGATCCTCTGGAAGGACTTCCTCTGGTTCAACTGCCTCTGGAAATTTAGGAACTTCATTCTCTTCTTCATGTACCTCTTCTGCATGGATCTCTTTGGATTTACTAAAATCTTCATTCTCATCGAAAGTTATATCTCAACTAATCTCCAATTTCTCGTGACCAAGAATGTATATGATGTAAGACTTTGATGTGTCAATGTAACTAATAAATATTCCCTTCCATCTGGAAGGGTCCAACTTTGTCCTCTTTTCCTTAGCAACGTGAACAAATACATGGAAGCCAAATATTATGAAATGGCTCACTTTCTTCTCTTCTAAAATTTTTTCCTTGGGTGTATTTTTTTCAAGCACCTTGTGGGGACTTTTATTCTGCACGTACACTGTTGTCTTCATTGCTTCTTCCCACATATGAATAGGAAGATCTTGATCATGGATCATGGCCTTTCCTGCTTCCATGATTGTTCAGTTGTTCCTTTCAGCTATTCCATTCTTTTGAGGGTTATAGGGAGTAGAAATATCCCTCTTAATCCCAACTTCCTTGCAATACTCCTTGAATTCTTTTGAGATGAACTCACCTCCATTTTCTGATCGCATGGTTTTTATCTTCTGCTCTGTCAAGTTTTCTACCAAATCCTTGAACTCTTTGAATTTTCCAAAAACTTCATCCTTTGCTTTTAACAAATAAATCCATGTTTTACGTGAGTAATAATAAATTAAAGATACATAATATACAGACCCACTTAGTAAATCTATCAACATCGTTCCACATACGTTTGAGTGCACGATGTCCAAAACTCCTTTGGCTCTACTATCGCTATAGGGAAAGGAGTATTTCGTGTTCTTTCCTTGTGCACATCCTTTGTACACACCATCTGGTTTTGCTTGGATTTCTGGAAGACCTGTCACCATTTTTCTCACAACTGGAAGAGCTTTGTAGTGTAGGTGAGAAAATATTGTATGCCACAGTTCACTGGGATTCACAATACCATGAACCATTGCAGAGTTAGAATGTCCTTTTAGTTTGTATATTCTTCCTTCTTCAAATCCAATCACTATTGGATCATCAAGGGTCTTCCCTCTAGGTCACATAAGAACTTGACCATCAACAAATGTTACTCTAAATCCTTTCTTGTCCAATGTTGAAATTGAGAGATGATTCTTTTTTAAGCTTAGAACATAGACAAATTCCTTCATCTTCATTATCTTTCCTGAGTTTAACTTGTAGGAAGCTTCTCCAACAACTTTGATTGGATACTGATAGTCATCACCCAATTTCACCTTGTGAGGTGAATCTTTATGAATAAGTTTAGATAAGGAGTTTTCAAATCATGTCATGTGATTGGAAGCACCTTTGTCTATCAACCAAGTGTTATTTCCATGAGCAACAATACCTATGAGGGATGAGATAAGAACATAATCCTCATTACTTGATTCATTTTTCTTTGCAACCTTCTTGGGAGGCTCATCATCTTCAACTATGTGAGCTTGATCCCTCTTACTTCCTTTCTTACTCTAAATTTCCATAATTAGGGGGAAATCCCTAACAAAGTGTCTCAACTCCTGACAACAGTAACATCTGATATTTGAGTTGTCACTTTGACCCATCTTAAAATTCTTAGGTAAATAATGTTCCTTCTTGTTCTTTCCTTCCCTAGTGCGGGTGACTAGGGCTTGATCTTCATCTTCCATATTTTCTTCCCTTTCATTTGTCCTAGCTTCTTCCTGGTTACAATCTTCCCAAAGCCTACTGAACTTTAGAATCTTCTTTCTTGAAACAATTCCTTGGATGAATGCATCCCATGACCTTGGTAGGCCATTCAAGGTAGTAATCACCATCTCTTCTCCTTCTACTGAGTCACCAATGAATTCTATATTCTCCTTGATTTGATTCACTCTTGAGAAGTAGGAGTGAATGGTTATTTTCACATTCTTCAACTAATATCTCAGAGTCATTCTTTGATTTATGTTGCTTCCCTTAAAAAAATGAGTTAAGGTGTCCATCATTTTCATTGGAGAAGATAATGATGATATATGATGGATAAGGTGGTCCTTAATGGAGTCATCAATAATGCTTTTTCCTCTCACCATCTCCTTCTTATATTTTTCCTTAGCTTCATCTCCTTAAGGTTCTTGAACCTATTCTATAATGAACTTATCCAGTTCATGTTCTTTAAGAAGGAGCGTTACTCTGCACTTTGAGGCCCTGAAGTTATCAACTCCATCTAGCTTCTCATCAATCTTTGTTCTAGTAGTCATCATTCCTTCGGATGGTCTTGGTTTGTCCGAAAACTATCTTTCGACTGAAAATGACTCCCTTTTAAGCTTCTAGATATGCAACTGCTTCTATTTGGGCCTAGTCTAATACCATCTTGGAATTTTTTAAATTTTCTAGTTACACAATTACAATTACTTAATCCAATAGAAATTGTAGTAGAATCACTGAACGATAGACAATCACAAATATAATAGAACACAAAGATTATCCTAGAAACCCTCATGAGGGAGAAAACCCAGCAACCAAAATCCTCAATATATATTCCTTCAACCAGTAAAATGATGCACTATAGCTCTCCAAGAAATACCAAGACCAAAACACCAAAAGAACCAGTCTCCAATAGTTGTTCGCTAGACCTTCTTATGCACTCCAAGATGTACAAGAGAAGTGTGTGAGTGTGTGTCCAAATGAGAGGAACATATCCTCTATTTATACACAACAATTTCTCTTGAAGAGACATGACTTATAACGTACCCGACCATCAACCCCACTGTTGGGAAACACTACTACGTGGAATAACACTTATATAGTATGCATTTAAATGAAGTTAAATGAATTAACAAAGTAAACATATAATTACTACTAACGTACAGAATTAATGGAATTAACAATAAATATCATTGCAATGGAATACATGATAATATTGAAAGCATCATAGATATGTATTTTAATTGAAATTAAACACATGCATATACTTATCTTTGAAACTGTAGTAAATCCACCAACTATGTGCAGACCTTCCATGAACCTCCCAGCCTTATACCTCACTGCTCATCACACTGAACAGTGGGTCACCACCAAGATAGGACTACATTCCACCCAAGGCAAGGGAATCCTAGACTAGGCTAAGGTTACAGGAAAACTGCATAGAGAAACCAGAAGGATTCTATCCAGGATCCTTCTTACACCCACTACTCATGGACTCTCATTCCCCACATGCCTGTTCCACCCAAGAGTATACACCTTCACAAGAAGAGTCCATCATTTCTTCACCTCCCTCTATAGGTCTCGGTAACAGGCTGGATCAATAATTCTCAGAGATCTGTAGCTGGTGTTGGACTCTCTCTAGGAGAAAACCACTTCCCAGAGGACTCTCTCACCTGGAGAAAGTTTCTCATAGGCTTGCCAACCCGCCTCTTCTACCACAGTCCTGACAACCCAGTTTTTCAACCAACTTCAGCCCAATTCCTGCAAAGTGAGGATAACAACAACAACAATTGGTCAATTCCACTCATGAAACATAGAAGGCAGCAACCCAAAGACAGTTCAAGTATGGAATCGACTCTGCAAGAGAAGATAAGATGGGCTCACAGGACATAAAGGTGACACAGTTCAATTCACGGGTTTTCCACCGATTTTTAGGGTCCGTGACAAGGAATCCACACAGAGGTCGAACACATAATCAACGGTTCAGACAGAGGGTGTATCGGCTTCTTAATAAAACATCATAGGCTTCGGGTTTTAGAGTTGCGTGAGGCATACAGAGATCAGACAGAATTCCCGGTTTCAAATGGAGGATGAACCCCCATCATGACTCAATTCTTGGTTTAAATTGCATGTTCCTGGGCTAGCACATGTTTTCCATGAGGCTACATGCACTCCATCAAGTATGCGTTCCCTTTTTGCACACGTTGGAGCTGCATGTGTTGCCTCTCCCAGAACTTAGGATAAAAACATGTTTGTCACACAACTTTGGCATAATAATAAATTATTATTCCCAAGGACTTAAGCCCCTAATATTAGCCTCTCTTTCCAACCTTTCATGCCCTTTTTCCTTACCCACCCTATGGAAGTTTATACCCCCATCACTCTTTCTTCGTGGTCGGCCTTCACGCAGCGATATGTAATCTTTATTAATGTTCTACATATTACATATACAAAACAAGCTCCTAGCCTTTAACACTTAGGCTCTCTGGCCTAACAAACACATACGCCTACCAACTTATCAATATTTGACTCACTATCCTACAAAACATGATTTACAATTCATAAACATGATTATAACAGGGCTCGTCCTTGGGGATATTACATGACTCTTACCTAACTAACCCATAATAAATAAAATACCAAGAATATAATAATTTTTGTTGAGCGGACTTGTACAATATAATTATAATAACCTTTTAAATGTATGACTAAAAAAAAATATAAAAATATTTTCCATAGTTACACCAAAAATATTAACAAATATTACATTATATTGAATTCCTCAAATGATACTATAATCGTTTATTTTAATTTTTTATAATTTATTTAAAAATATTTTCAATCTTCCACATAGAATCTAAACATGAAATTTTCCTTTTTATGTACATAAAAAAAAATCTATAATGAACAATTCAACATATTTATGAATCATGATACTAAACTATCCCCTTTCCCATAGTCAACTAAGACTATGCATCGAATCATGGATATAAGAAGCGGTAACTAAGATGATGCATAGGGTCATGGGTGGAAGAAGGGGTAACTAAGGAAAAAGTCATTCAATCCCATCCAAAGGGAATCACTAAAGGATAATTCTTTAGTACCATGATACCTAATATATCAATTAACATAATTGTTGGTATCCATTATGGAGCTCAATTTTTTTTTTATCATGTTCAATTAAACTCTATAAGCAACATCATGATTTAAACATAAATCACATGTTTAAAGGATATTTTGTAACATCCTGCTCTGGCGCACTGAGAGAACTTATTCTTGAGGACACTTGCTCGCAAGTGATCCAGATTATTATGCTATTAAAAACATTTGACTTTGATTATGATGCGTTATGGGTAGATGACATGTTTTTTTACTACATTGACATAGACATGTGCTATTGACTTGGTTTTACTGAGTGTGCAGGGTTTTGGACCTTGAGGATGCATAGGCATCGATGGAACCCCTTGGACTCTGGATCGAGTCAGGGAGTGTGCCATTGGGGTTTGATTTTTTTACTGTGATATTAGTGCATCTAACTAGATGATATGATATGGATATGTTCTGGCATGATTTGTTGATGATGCAGATTGACGATAGCTTGTCGACCAGACTCACATATGGAGTAAAGGGGCCGCACACAAATACCAAAGATGTTGAAGGAGAGGTGTGGACAACAGCCCTGCCACAACCTACTAGCACTCCCTCCATGGCTCAAAATGTAGTTTAAAGATTACCTAGTTCGAGAGGACCGACGATGCCATGAGGGAAGACTGCGACAGTCGTTCACAATGATTCTAAGGGGTGCACAATAAGGCGGGGGAATTATTCCTTAGAATCCCTTAGTCCCCCACAATTTCACCTGGCAGAGTGTTGACTCCAGGGGTTATTGATGTCTACCAATTAGTCAAGAGGCGAGTGGCACCCTTGGAGCACCTAGTGCATCCTGAAGGGCACGTCACGCAAAGGAACATATGAGGCAAGTGGCACCCTTGGAGCACCTAGCGCGTCCTGAAGGGCATGTCACATTGATGATGATAGAGGGATGAACCTATATGGCCCTAAGACAAATAACAGGTTAAGAAATTTTAAACAATTTCCCTAATTAAATATCGCCCAGTACAAAATCTAAGTTTTGAGTCTAAAATTTTGCTAGGGGTAAAATTTTGTCTACCTTTAAAAAAAAAATAATAAATAAATAAATAAATAGATAAAATAAAATAAAATAATAAAATTTAAAATAAAAACCACTTAAGTAATAATTATGATCTTCATAAAATTTTGTAACATGAAGGGAGTAAGAAATTCAATTATTCATAAGAAATAAAATGTGTGGTTATAAAAAGTAAAGAGGGAATTAATTATTTTATCTTTTGATAATTTAAAAAGATACTAAATTAATGATAAAAGGGAAAAGGGGTTATATTCCACACCCACCTTTTTAAGTTCTAAGTAAAAGGGAAAAGAGGGAAAAATAAAATAAAATAGGAAACTAGGGAAAGGAGATAACATGAAAAGGAGAAAGGGGAACTTAAGGGGAAAAGTGGGAAGTCAACTTAGTAAAGAATCTGCATTTAAGAGATTTCTAATTTTAAACTGAATTAGCAATTTCATAATACAGAAAGCCTTTAAAACCTGTAAGGGAATCTAGGGACACCAAGGAGTGATTCTAGGAGTAACTCTAGGTGGGTGAGGGAAATAAAGATAATTACTTAATTAAAGAAATTAATTTATGGAGGAATGTAGGGGATGGGGGACACTTGTACGGAGAGGAAATTTTAGGAAATTATTTTTTAAAACTTTAATTAAATGATATTTTAGGAAGGAAAGGAAGTTTGAAACTCTATAAAATGAAGGAAGGAGAAGGATCAGGGGGATGTTCTGTTTGCATAACATTACACTGCAGAAATATCGTCTCGACTGATTTACTTGTGGGAGTTGGGATACCTAGCTCAGAGAGGAGTGGTAGCTCGGCCTTGCGAGGCGATCTAGGAGCTATACTAAATCTCTGGATAGTGTGTGTGGCCACTTTGCAGCTTGGGACGCTAAGGGGGAAGAAGAGTACCCCTAGCATTGGCTGGGAGGTAACGATGAAGTCTCGATGGTCGGCGAGAGGGAGTTGGATGGAGCACAGGACATCCTTCGAAGCGAGCGATTAGGCAACGATACACTCTTTTATTTTGTATAGTAGAATGCATTAGGACTTATGCTTGGATCTGCATATTGATTTGTAAATGGATTGGATGTTTAGATTGATAACGGACCTGTTTTTCTTATCCTAGCTGATTGTTTGGTTGATTGATTTCCCATGGCCTTTGTCCCCGCATGACTCGACAACCCTGTGGTTTGACTGTGACCCATGCGATTGTTTTCTTTTCGTCCCTAGCTCGTTAGTCCTCTCCTAAACAGTTGACTAGGAGCCTGATCTATGGTCATCGCCTTAGTGTTAAAAGACCTATGGATCTCAACGCCCTGCTTTTCTGTTTGAGGATGGTAAAGCGAAGGTGAACCTTTTAGCTGTCTACCTTTGTGGATGTCCTTGCCTGATTGTTTGACTTGCGTCCTTCAGTATGTCCTTGGCATTTGGATTATCTTGCCTCCTTGTTGTTTATTTTTTGCGCCTCGACTGATAGAACCCATGTGATCCTTTCGATCAGTTATCATTAGGGCCTTGGAATTCTCTTACTGTTGTCAGCCCCATTTTTTATTTGGTATTCTGAGATGTAAAAGTATTTAATTTCAATTTGCATTTGGGCACTTGATGGACTGTCTAGTTTTTATTACTTCTATGATTGTATTGTGTAACTGATGGAAATTGTTGCCTCTACTGTTGTAATTCGGCAAATGTTCAAAAACAAATATAATTTTATATTTAAATTAATTCAGCGCATGTAATATGTGATAGTTGTAAAATCTAGCCTTGTGCCTTCGTCATTTAACTGGCGATATTTAACTGGGTAAAAAAAAGAAATCATTGTTGGCGAATTTGTTTCTCTATGATCATCTTTTGATGGTGGCCCAACCAGCATTGCATCTTCCTCACTTAAAATGGCGAAGTTCACTAAGTAGATATCATTGCTGGCGAATTGTTTCTGTGTGCTCTTCATTGATAATGGTCATCTAGTCTCTGCGTCTTTTTCAGTTTAAATGAAAATTTTAACTCTAAGTACTTATCGGTCGCTGGTGAAATCGCCCTGTATGTTCATCACTAGATTTTGGCAAGTAACTCCGCCCTTCATCGATTCTTACAGCCTCGTTTTTCAGCTTATCTCTTTTCCTACGTTGGGTTGGCGTTTTATTATTCATGAGAAGCATTATTCCCTTGCCTGCGTTTCTGTGGTTGGGATTATGTATGGTAGGCATTTCATGAAATTTTCATCCCAGTTTTTCCTGAATCGACATCCAATACAACCCCAACTATTACCAATATCCATGTAAATATTGATAACCAGTCGCCTTTATGGGAACGTTGGCCAGAGACCACCAAATCCTCCACCATGCAACGTATATGTTTACAAACATTCAGGTGTTATTTTGACCATTTAAGGTCTCAGGGATGGCAACTATTCTAAGGAACAAGGAGGTGTCTACATCCCGCCCGACACAAGCAGACCAAGCTTACAAGCTAAAGATAGTCATCTTAACAACCCCATGCACCTGAGACAATTACACAAAATTAAACCTATATCAAATGAACTTATCAATATTATTGATATGCGTATAGTTTTCAATCAAAGTATTACATAAGAAAATCAACACGAGGGATTTTTCATTATTAAGTGGCACGCTCTTAATGAAATGAAAATTAAGAAACACATTTTCAAGTCACTTTCATAACCCTACCAATGGGAAGAAACTTCTAATAAATAGTGAAACTTGAGTACCACTACTGATAAGTGTATATGGCATTTAGAACATGAAAGCCATTAATATTAACTTAAAAATGATAACAAATAATTAAGAAGTTTTTTTTTATACAATATACAAAAGTGTCTAGTTCTAAGAAAACGAACAATAAAGCAAATTCATTGATACCAATAGTAAAACAATAATAGAATTATATAACAACTATTTTTCTTTTAAAAACTTGTTCTCAAAATAATAAGAGAACCATCAATATATTTAAATTTATATTGCATCAAATAATATATTTATTATGATAATATACTTATATATTAATCATTAATTAAAAGCTAACTAGATTGTCTAACTTATGATTTAGCCTTTAATTTACAATCATTAACACTATCTGCAGGGTTACATCTATTTTAATCCAATATCCATCCAACTATCCATTAATCTTGATAACCTTAGTAACCATCTTAAATTAGAATGCTACCATTAAAATGAATAGTGAAGAGAAGAACAAGGCGTTTAAGAACAATAACCGGACATTTAATGTAAAGAAAATAATGAGGCATTTTTTTTTAAATAAAATAAATTAATAAGGCATTAATAATATTTTACTACCAGGTGGAAAAATAAAATAAAGGTAAAGACTTAGGCATAAATTTTACATCCAAAACGACTGTCATTTCAACTGTCAATCAACTAACAAATAAAAACATTTACTGGCAAATGACTGTCACTTCAGCTAGATTCTGTCATGTTTTAAAAGGTTTACTGCCAGTTCAATAATTACAACACTTCCATCAAGAATCAAGGGGACAACCGTCATTCATGCAATAAAAATTTTGCTAAGAGCCCGAAAATGAGGTTTAACCGCTCAACAGCACGATGGTCCCCTTTTTTTTTGGCAAACGCGTGGACTCAACAACAACACTATCCTCTTGTTCAATTTTATAAACAATAGATCCACCTGACACGTATCGAACAAAAGGAATAACATAACAAAAGTCATGCAATTAAATAAATGATAGGGATAAGTGGTTGATTGAATGGTCATAATAACACCTGAAGCTGTGTAAACATATACGCTGCCTCGTGGAGGATTTAGCGGTCTCTGACCAACGTTCCCATAGAGGCGGTTGGTTATCAATCTTTAAATGGATATTGGGAATAGTTGGGGCCGTACTGGATGTCAATTCAGGAAAAATTGGGATGAAAATTTTGTGAAATGCCTACCATACATAATCCCAACCACAGAAACGCAGGCAAGGGAATAATGCTTCTCATGAATAATAAAATGCCAACCCAACGCAACAAAAGGGATAAGCTGAAAACGAGGCTGTAAGGATGGATGAAGGGAGGATTTACTTGCTAAAATCAAGTGATGAACGTACAGGGTGATTTCACCAGCGACCGATAAGTACTTAGATTTAAATTTTCCATTTAAACTGAAGAAGACGTAGAGACTAGATGGCCATTATCAACGAAGAGCACACATAAACAATTCACCATCAATGATATCTACACAATGAACTTTGCCATTTTAAGTGAGGAAGATGCAATGCTGGTTGGGCCACCATCAAAAGATGAACATAGAGAAACAAAATCTCCAGCAATGATTTTTTTTTTTACCCAGTTAAATTTCGCCAGTTAAATGAAGAAGGAACAAGGCTAGCTTTTACAACTATCACATATTGCATGCGCTGAATTAATTTAGATATAAAACTATATTTTTTTTTCAATCATTTCCGAATTACAACAGTAGAGGAAAAAATTTCCATCAGTTACACAATACAATCACAGAAGTAATAAAAACTAGATAGTCCATCAAGTTCCCAAACACAGATTGAAATTAAATACTTTTACATCTCAGAATACCATAAAAAAAGGGGTTCACAACAGTAAGAGAATGTCAGGGCCCTAAGGATAACTCATCGAAAGGATCACAGGGGTTCTATAAGTCGAGGCGCAGAAAATAAACAACAAGGAAGCAAGATAATCCAAACGCCAAGGCCGTACTGAAGGACGTAATTCAAACAATCAGGCAAGGACATCCATAGAGGTAGACGGCTAAAAGGTTCACCTTCGCTTCACCATCCTCACACAGAAAAGTAGGGCGTTGAGATCGATAGGTCTTTTAACGCTAAGGCGATGACCGTAGATCAGGCTCCTGGCCAACTGCTCAGGCGAGGACTGATGAGCTAGGGATGAAAAACAAACAATCACACGGGTCACAATCAAACCACAGGACTGTCGAGTCATGCGGGGACGAAGGCCATGGGAAATCAATCAAGCAAACAATCAGCTAGGCTAAGAAAAAGGGGCCCACTATCAATCTAAACATCCAATCCATTTACAAATCAATATGCAGATCCAGGCATTAGTCCTAATGCATTATACTCTACAAAATAAAAGAGTGTATCGTTGCCTAATCGCCCTCTTTGAATGATGTCCCACGCTACGTGCAACTCCCGCTTGTCGATCGTCAAGACCTCACCAGTACCTCCTATCCAATGCTAGGGGTACTCTTCTTCCCCCTTAGGCCCCTCGAGCCGCAAAGGGGACACACACATAATCCATAGATTTTGTCTAGTTCCCAGCTCGACTCGCAAGGCCGAGCTACCACTCCTCTCCGAGCTGGGTATCCCAACTCCCACAAGTAAATCAGTCAAGAGGATATTTTTGTAGCGTAACATTACGCAAATAGAACATCCCCCTCATTCTTCTCCTTCCTTCATTTTATAGAGTTTCAAACTTCCTTTCCTTCCTAAAATATCATTTAGTTAAAGTTTTAAAAAATAATTTCCTAAAATTTCCTCTCCGTACAAGTGTCCCCCATCCCCTACATTCCTCCATAAATTAATTTCTTTAAGTAAGTAATTATCTTTATTTCCCTCACCCACCTAGAGTTACTCCTAGAATCACTCCTAGGTGTCCCTAGATTCCCTTACAGGTTTTAAAGGCTTTCCTTATTATGAAATTGCTAATTCAGTTTAAAATTAGAAAGCTCTTAAATGTAGATTCTTTACTAAGTTGACTTCCCTCTTTTTCCCTTAAGTTCCCCTTTTTCCTTTTTATGTTACCTCCTTTCCCTAGTTTCCTATTTTTATTTCTTTTCCCTCTTTCCCCTTTTACTTAGAACTCAAAAAGGCAAGTGTGGAATACAACCCCTTTTCTCTTTTATCGTTAATTTAGTAACTTTTTAAATTATCAAAAGATAAAATAATTAATTCCCTCTTTACTTTTTATATCCACAGATTTTATTTCTTATGAACAATTTAATTTCTTACTCCCTTCATGTTACAAAATTTTATGAAGACCATAATTATTACTTAAGTGGTTTTATTTTAAATTTTATTATTTTTTTTTATTTTATTTATTTATTTTTATTTTTTTTAAAGGTAAACAAAATTTTATCCCTAGTGAAATTTTAGACTCAGAACTTAGATTTTGTACTGGGAAACATTTAATTAGGGAAATTGTTTTAAATTTCTTAACCTGTTATTTGTCTTAGGGCCATCTAGGTTCATCCCTCTATCATCATCAACACGACATGCCCTTCAGGATGAACTAGGTGCTCCAAGGGTGCCACTTGCCTCATCTATTACTTTGCACGACATGCCCTTCAGTAAGCACTAGGTGCTCCAAGGGTGTCACTCACCTCTTGATTGATTGGTAGACATCAATAACCCCTAGAGTGAACACTCCGCTAGGTGAACTTGTGGGAGACTAAGGGATTCCAAGGAATAAGGCCCCCACCTCATTGCGCACCCCTTAGAATCACCCTAAGAAACTCTCACAGTCTTCCCTCATGGCATCGTCGGTCCTCTCGAACTAGGTAATCGTTAACCTACAGTTCAAGCCACGACGGGAGTGCTAGTAGGTTGTGGTAGGGCTGTTGTCCACACCTCTCCCTCCACATCTTTGGTAGTCATGTGCAACCCCTTTACTCCATATGTGAGTCTGGTCGGTAAGCTATCGTCAGCCTGCATCATTAGCAAATCATGTTAGAACATATCCATATCATATCATCTAGTTAGATGCACTAATATCACAATAAAACAATCAAACCCTAATGGCACTCTCCCTGACTCGATGAGGAGTCCAAGGGGTTCCATCGATGCCTCTGCATCCTCAAGGTCCAAAACCCTGCACACTTAGTAAACTGACTCAATAACACCTGTCTATGTCAATGTAGTAAAACAACATGCCATCTACCCATAACGCATCATAATCAAAGTCAAATGTTTTTAATAGTATAATAATCTGGATCACTTGCGAGCATGTGTCCTCAAGAATAAGTTCGCTTAGTGCGTCGGAGCGGGATGTTACATACACCCCCTCTTGGTCTAAACTTCATCAGTATAAATGCTGAAATAAGTGTATCATAGTATCATATGTCTGTCTATCAAACAAAAATGGAAATTGCTAGCGCATATCATATGCGTCCTCCCAGGTCGCCGAGTGCAGACTATAATTGTCCCACTGGACCTTGACCTGATATACCGTTCGACGTCGTAGCTGTCGAATGCGATGATCCAAGATGCGGACTGGATCAGCCGTGAGAGCCCCCTCATATGATACCTGGAAGGAACTCATGTCAATAACAGGTGTAGGATCACTAATATAATGTCTCAAAGTAGATACATGAAAACATCATGCATACGCTTCAAGGAATCAGGCAAGGCTAGTTGATAGGCCACAGGTCCCTTTCTCTCCACAATCTCGAAGGGACCCATGAACCTAGGAGAGATTTTATCTCCCTTCCCAAACTTGATCTAACTCTTATGTGGATTAACCCACAAGAAGACTCGATCACCGACCTCGTAAATACAATCGACATGATGTGCATTAGCATAATTCTTCTGTCAATCCTGTGCTTCTTTAATCCTTTGTCTTATTGTTTTCATTTTCTCTTCCATTTATTGGATCGCTTTTGGTCCCACCAGGACCCTATCCTCAAGCCGATCCCAACTCAAAGGCATCCGACATGGTTTCCTGTAAAGAAACTCGAAAGGCACCATTTTAATGGTGCTCTGGTAACTGTTGTTGTAAGCGAACTCTACTAGAGGAAAGAATTCTTCCCAATGCTTTTGTTGGTCCATCACGTACATGCGCAACATGTTCTCCAAGGTTTGGTTCGTTCATTCAGTCTACCCATCAGTCTCCTGGTGATACGCAATACTAAAGTTAAGTTGGCTTCCCAAGGCCTCTTGGAAACTCGTCCAAAATCATCTAGTAAACACCGATCCTCGATTAGATATAATCCTCTTAGGCATGCCATGCAACCTCACAATCTCACTGATGAAAACTCTAGCTATGTCAGGTGCCTGATACGTCATACAAATGGGAATAAAGTGAGCACTCTTTGTCAGAGTGTCTACTACTATGAAAATCGAGTCATGTCTCCTTGCTGTCAGTGGAAATCCAACAATAAAATCCATCGAAATAACCTCCCATTTCAATTCCTAACTGGCATGTGGTTGTAGTAATCTTGCTGGGTGCCTATGTTCAACCTTTACCTACTGACATTCTAGACATCTGGCCAAATAGTTGACTATGTTGGCCTTCATTCCCTTCTAGAAGAATAAGGGTTTAAGGTCTGCCCTCATCTTCGTGACTCCCAGGTGAGCTATGTAAACTTCTCTATGAGCCTCGCTAAGGATCAACATCCTCAACTTGCCGTTTGGAGGTATGTAAATCCGACCTTTCAACCTCAATAAACCATCTCTATCAAATGAAAATCCCTCAAATCATGGTACCATCATTTTGTTTTTTCCGATAAAACCCTCTACCTCTTTGTACCAGACATCGTCACGTTGTAAAGTTAGAATCTTTTTACGTAGATTCATCTGAAGAGGCAACACTGAAAAGATGTGTGGTCTTCGACTCAATGCATCCACCACTCGGTTCATAGTTCCTTTTATGTAAGTAATCTCTAAGTCGTACTCACTAAGCAATTATGACCAACGTCGATGTCATGCGTTCAGGTCACTTTGCATAAATATGTGTTGTAGTCCAAAATGGTCAGTCTTTAGGTAAAATTTTCATCCAACAAGGTAGTGTCTCCAAACATTCAAGGCATATATGATGGCTAATAACTCCAAATTATGCGTTGCATAGTTCTCCCCATGCCTTCTCAGTTTCCTCGAAATGTAAGCAATCACTCATCCATCTTGCATCAAGACTCCTCCTATGCCTTCCTTGGATGCGCCAATGCATACCAAGAAGTCCATTTCCATGTCATGGAACTTTAGTATTGGTGTTGTTGTCAACAACTCCTTGAGCCTTTGAAATGCTTCTGCGCATTTCTTGGTCCAATCAAACTTCTTTTTTTTCTTCTGTAATTTCGTGATCGGATTTGCTATCTTCAAAAACCCCTCGACGAACTGTCGATAGTATCCTTCTAAAACCATGAAGCTATGCACTTTCGAGACATTCGTAGGTGTAGGTCATTCCATAATAGCCTCGACCTTTGTTGGATCCACGACGATGCCTTCGCCGGAGATGACATGCCCTAAGTAGTGAATCTTCGATTCATAAAATGTGCATTTGGACAACTTCCCATACAATTTGTGCTCTCGCAAACACTGTAGCACCAAGCGCAAGTGCTCGTCATGCTCCTTCGTCGTGCGAGAGTAAATCAAAACATTGTCGATGAACACTTGGATGAACTTGTCCAAGTACTCATGGAACACCCCGTTCATCAAACTCATAAATACCCCTGGGGCGTTTGTTAGTCCAAACGGTAAAATAGTAAACTCGTAATGTCAAAACGTCATCTTAAAGGCAGTCTTAGGGACGTCATCCTCCTTGATCCGTAACTGGTGATACCTTGATTGCAAATCGATCTCGGAGAACATCGTCGCGCCTTTTATTTGATCGAACAGGTCATCAATTCTCGACAGGTTTCCCCTTGTGACAAACTCTCCCAGGTTAAGGACACGTCCCATAACCCTTCCTCCAACCTTTTGTTTGTCTCCCGATGCTACCTCTATGAAGATAAACTCATCCTATTCGACTTCCTTTACCTTAATCCTATTTAGCGCTGCAG
Source organism: Picea glauca (assembly GCA_000966675.3). Lineage (NCBI taxonomy): Eukaryota > Viridiplantae > Streptophyta > Pinopsida > Pinales > Pinaceae > Picea > Picea glauca. The sequence goes on along the minus strand of JZKD02S0849959.1, from coordinate 360,077 downwards.
CAGAAATCAAGCTCTTGGTAGTACTGGGATCTATCAAAATAATAAGGGTCTGGTCAACGACGGTACCTGTCTTCTCAAGAGCAGTCGACTGGTGCTCTGCCTGGCGGTTATTAACCACTGCATGAA
>JZKD02S0849959.1:337172-351342 GCA_000966675.3 Picea glauca | reverse complement strand
CAACCTTCTATTATGTCTCCTACTTGGTGGAACGACTGAACAGGATCCTCACGCCTCTCAAAAAAGATTGGACCACTTCCTCTTAAACTCCAATTTATTTGATTTCCATCACATAATTCACACTTGGGTTGAAGATTCTTTGATTTCAAATGAAAACCTGATTTGCCTACAAATCGATGGGCCTTCACAGAATAAAGCCTCCCCCTTCAAATTTAATAGCTCCTGGATTTCAGATTCGACTTTCATTTATTTGGTCCGCTCTACGTAGGAAGAGATGAGAAGTTGGTCCAACAGTTATGCTATACTTCTACTCTGTGATAAACTCCAATACTTGAAGCGATTTGTTATTAAATGGTAGACATCAAAAAAGATCCAATTAAACACAGATCTTGCCTCCATTGAACAACAAATCTCTGTCCTTTTTGGAAATTTCCCTTCACAAATCTTTGATCAAGAGGATCTAGATTCACTGAAGTCCCTCACACAAAGGAAGAATGATATCCTCTCCTTAGAAGAAGCTACCTGGAGGCTTAGGATCCGGGCTATATGGATCGAGAAAGAAGATAAGAATATTAGATTCTTTATAGGTTTGTGGTTCAGAGATGCAGTCAAAACATTATCTGGGACCTGGTAGATGAGGAAGGAAACCTGATTTCCATCGACTCGGAGTTAAAAAAGTTGTCTTTCAACCATTTCAAAGAACAATACAAAGCTTTTGAATCTGAGAACATTGATACACAACTTGATGTCCTAAAAAATGCTCCTTAGTTCCTTAATGAAGATGATAATGTGGATATAGGAAAACATGTCACAATTTTAGAATTAAAAGAAACTATCAGCATTATGCCTAAAGAGAAAAGTCCTGGTGCAGATGGTTGGACACAGGAACTTTTTCACAATTTCTTTGATATTCTAGGGGAGGATTTATACAATGCGGTAGAAGAATCATGCATTATACGTTATATTCCAGGGGCTCTTAATGCTACTTTCTATACTCTCATCCCAAAATTTAGCAAGCCAGTCAATTTTAATGACTTCATGCCCATTACTCTATGCAATTTTGCCTACAAAGTCATATCAAAAGTCATCGCCTCTCAGATCAAAGATAAACTAGCCAAGTGCATCTCCATTGAACAGTTCGGTTTTCTAAAGGATAGGTTGACTTTTGATGTTGTTGGCATCACACATGAATTCCTTCATATGACAAAATTAAAGAAACAAAATTCTGTCATTTTAAAGATGGATCTAAAAAAAGCCTACGACAATGTCAGTTGGCAATTCCTCAGATTACTTGTTGATCAGATTGGCTTAAATTGGTGTGTCGCTCAATGGATTATGAGTTGTATAACCATTGTTAATATGGTTGTGTTAGTCAATGGTGCTCCAACAAATTTCTTTAAATGCCACAGGGGAATGCGATAAGGTTGCCCATTATCACCTTTGCTCTTCTTGTTAGTTGTCGAGGCTTTTAGTAGAATGATGTCACAAGAAGTGGCCTCAAGAACTTTTCAAGGACTCAAAGTTGCAGTCAACAAATTTATTTCACATATTCTTTTTTTCAATGATGTACTCATCTTGGGAGCCAGGAAATTTGAGTACTAGAAGACTTTAAAATCCATAATCTCCAAGTTTTGTGATGCAACAAAGATGCCTATAAATTGCCACAAATTAGTATTTCTTGTAAAAATTATCGATCATACCTTTAAGCACGGATTGAATTCAGTTATTAATATCAAGATTGAAAACCTTGATCAAGGTATGAAATATCTTGGTTTTTTCCTTAAGACAAACAATTACAGGGTGAATGATTGGTTGTGGTTACTCCAGAAGATTGAAAAGAGGATAGGTAATTGGACTTTCAAATGGGTCTCTCTCGGAGGTAGACTCACCTTAGCCAATTTCGTACTATAGAGCATTCCAGTCTATTGGCTCAGCCTTATCAAATTACCTACTTCTTTGATACATTGAATTCCACTTATGCTCACAAAATTCATCTAGAAAGGAGGTAAGAAAGGTATTGGTTTTCATCTTACTAAATGGAAAAATATTGCTAATCCAAAAAAAATTGGAGGATGGGGCATAAAACAACTTTCATGGTTTGTCTAATCATTGGCTGCCAAATCCTGTTGGAGAGGATTATTTGGTACTGGTATTTGGAACTCTGTATTATGCAAAAAATATCTCAATGGCATAGATATTACCTCCTGGTTGCGCAGAGTTGAACATAATACTCAAGGCACTTCTACCATTTGGGATTTTTTTTATGTTTTCTCTTCTGATTATCAAAAGATGGTTGGCTTGGGAGATAGGATTTGGGAATTGAGTTGTCTTAGGTTGCGATCCCTTTATTGGCTGTAATGACCATTATAAACTTTCACTTCCTCTCTTAAAGGTACTGAACAACTGAAAGATCTTCTCATTAGCACAAGCAACCCTTCGTTGTGATTCGAGATTTTCACAACTTTGGATGGAGTCTAACCAATTTGGATTAATAGAGGAACTCAAATGCAAGTGGGACAACTTTGTTTCTACTTTAAGTAACAGTGGCATCAACCTCACAAATGAAAATGATAAATTGGTTTGGTCCTGGAATAGAACTTCACGTACAGTCAATACCAAACTAGCTTATCAATCCATCTTATTTTTTAACAATTTGGAAGTGAAAAAATGGTGGTGTTGGGGTCATATAATCATAGGTAACTTCATTCTTCAACTGTTTATTTGGATTTTCCCCCATGATGAATACATATGTTTTGTTGGGCTCAGTTGATTCCATTTCCCCCTCCATCCTTTTTGCCTGATCCCTCACCACCCTGCTGCATCATTCATCCACCGTTGCACCCTTCCGTCCCTCACCCTTCACTTCTTCACCCCTTCACCAATTTTATCCCTGCATGAATAAACAAGCTTACGCTAAAAGAAAAAAGTAATAGGTTAATAATGTTAGTAATTAAATTTAGTATAGTTAGATATATGTTAGACTTGTTAATAATTAATTAATTAATAATTAGTAATTAAGTTAGTTGTTTAAGTTAGTAATTAAGTTAGTTTATTAGAATCAAATATTAATGGAAAACAATAAATCATTAATTAAAATATAATAAATTTAAAAAAAATTAAAAAATAAAACAATAGTATAAAACAATTAAAGAAAAAACATATTAAATAAACATAAAATATTAAATACAAAATATAATAAAAATAAAATAACAATTAAAAAATAAAACAAATAAAAGAAAAATTGAAATTGAAATAAAACAAATAAACAGTTAAACCAATAATAAAAACAAAAAACAAAATATAAAATTAAATAAAAAATTAAAACCAAAACTTAAATTATCCTAAGTTATTCCACTTACCTTTTTGTGTAGCTCGTACCCCCCCTCACGTCACATCAACACCAAGGGGGTCGGAGTAAGTGGTATTGGGAGGGACACTTGTCACTGCATGGTGAACTCAAAACCCCTTCCCAATACCACTTACACCCCGGGGGGTCTGAGCAAACCACTTTACCCTTGCAAAACCACCCCCCAATTTCACAAAACCCTTTTTTTTGCCAGTTTTGACCATCGACTTATGGGAAGGCTTACGGGAAAACGGGAATGAATTTTCAAAATCCGAGAGAGGTTTTTGTTTATAACGGGCTGAAGAACAAGAACCTCTCTCATAATTTACATGGGTTCCATAAGTTTGGAGAATCAAAGTCATATTTGAGCCCCATTTTTCAGTTTTTCATTTTTTCCTGTTCCAGTCATGATTTTGCGGGAACTGTTTCGACGAACTGAAGCTCAATTTGAAAAAACCGAAATAGGTTTTTGTCCTGAACATTCTCATATAAAATAACCTATTTCATTTTATACACAGGTGTCACTTTTGAAGAGAAAAAAATGTCCGAGTTGACCCCTTTTTCAGTAGTTTGGCCCGTCTTTCATGGCAAACAGTTCAAGATTTTCAGGGATTTGTTTCTATTTTCGGACGAGGCGGTTGAATTCGAACTCATAAGCTTGAGGAGGGTGATATTTCCTATATATTCATGTAATTTTAATGCAAAATGGTTGATCAATTAGACCTGAAGGGAAGGATGGTTTGGAAATATCACCATCTATTGTAAAGATGTTCAACAAGTTGTAAGTGAATTTTGGATGAATACAAAGGCATTTTGTTTCCATATTCTTGTGTCATGATTATGTGTTGAATTATTACCTGATGTAAATTTTCATTCTCTTTTTTATCATATTTTTTTTCTTTCCTTATTGTTTATAAGAAGATTATGCTCAGGATTTGTCTTAGACACCTTGCTCTGGCTTAAAGCAATATTTATGTTTTTTTCCAATTTTAAATGTGGAATTTGGGTAAGATCTTCTCTACATTTGAAGTGAACCCTCATCTTTACTTCTTTTCCCATTTCACAAACTCAAAGGATCCACTAACATGATTTCCTTGCCTGGTTACATTGTGTCTCAGTTATTCATTCATCTAATCATCTTTAACCTTTGACTCCATTTTGACCTCCGGCCCTCTTTTGCGGTCTCAACTAGAAACTCTAAAAAAAAATATTCTATCCTCATAAATAGCCTAATATATTATCTCAACAAAGTTAAATCATAAAGAGAGATCCCTCTCTGAGTCTTGGAAGGCTATATCCTTGACTCTAAGTGGTTTTGTGGTTACCTCTATCATTTCTCCCTCAGCCTGAGAAATTACGGAGTGATAACATAATGGCAACCATATTGGGGAACCTTTCTCCAATAGTGCACTTCAAGTTCCAGATCTAATCACTGGTGGTGGACAGTGACCAGACACAAGAAGGCTGGAATATTTCGCCTCACGACTCCAATCAACTCCAGATCAGTTCCAATTCGAAGACTCAACTGGAGGAAGAACGTAAAACATGACAAAGCAATCCAGAAAGATCAAGTATTCGAGTTCAAATTGTGTTCAAGACATTGTTGGCTTTATTTGTTATTATATTCTCTCCTATTATAATCCTAGTCAATATTTTATTGTTGAAATTCATAATGATCAGTTTCAAGTTGAAGAACCTCAAAGGATTCAGCCTCCAATATTTGTAGATAGCCTAGTGAGACACAAATATCATGCTTTATCTCCTACCACTATTGAAATTCCATTTATCTATAATCCCCTTGCTTTGCCTCCTATACCTGCAAAAATCCTAGACAGATACAAGCCCCTAGATTTGCCTCCTATTCTCCATGATCTCCCTTCCAATTATAGCAATAATATGTCTAGGTTTGATGGAGAAAATGTGAAGATCATTGTTGAAAAGCACATCCAAAGTCTTGAGGATTTTCTTGATTTGTTTGAGGTGGAAGAAGATGATGTATGTATCAATATGTTTTCCCTATCATTGCAAGGTAAAGTCAAAAATTGGTTTAAGAATCTTCCATCTACAAGCATTAGAAATTTCCATCAATTTGTAAAAAAAGATCAATGGGCGATCATGAGAAATGTATTTCTCATCCTAGAAGAATATGACCATTTGGAAAGACAACCAATGGAGACAATACATTAGTTTTCAGCAAGGTTCAATAAGGTGTACCATGCAATGCTTGTTGATATAAGGCCACCCCCAGTATTAGCTCACTTGCATTACCCCGATTCTTTTGATCGAGAAATGACATTCCAATTAAGAGAAAGGAACATTGCAACACTTGAAGAAATGAAAACCGCTGCAGTTGATGTCGAAGCTAACCTGTTGAACAGAAAGGAAAAATTAGAAGCATTTATGAAAGATAAAGTAGAAAAAGAATAGTTGACATCTACATAGATAAAATTAGACATTCTGACTAACACTATGAAAGAGTTGATACAAAATATTAGAACGAAATATGAACTGGTTGTTCAAATACATCATGTCCCATTAGTTTCAGAAAAGGAAAGGATCATTGTCCCCAAGCGTTTTGCAACACAGCCTTGGGAACTCAAGCCAAAAGATCATGGACATCGATGAAATACAAGATCATCGACATCGATGAAATACAAGATCATCTTGTGATGAAAAAATCAGCAAAGCTAATATGTATGTTTGGTGATATCCCGTTCATGAACGAATCACCCGAGTTTGATCATCATAATGGAAATTATATGATCGAAATTGATGTTGATGGCCCAAAGAAACCAAAATTACATTCATGGGAGGAAGAAGCTCAGTTCTATCAATGCAAAAATGACAGAAAAAAAATCAAAGATAGAAAGTCCTCAAGTAAGTACAACAACTGTACCTTTATGTTTTGCCTCATTTTTGAGAGAAAATTATAGGCGAGTTGCAAACAGTGAGAATGGAGGACTTTCTTATGAAACTGTTGAGGAAATCAAGGGTGATAATAAATATGTCTTAGATTCAAAAGTCCAGCCCCTAAGTCATGTTGAGTGTCAAATCTAAGATAATAGGTCGAATCTAGACACAGATTATGAGTTAATTCCAATTGATTCTTTACCATTATGATTTAACTCATTACAGTTTTTGAAGAAAAATCATATTTTGATTGATAAGTAGACGGAAAGTCATAGAATTTCAGTTGAGCTAATGAGGCAGTCATCCCAGTCTCTACAGGATCCAATAGCTGATGTGTTGGAGGATCTATGTAGTCGAAGCCATGTTCCATCATACAACTATGGGCTGAAAAGATGTTATGATCTTGACATGGTCAGGCAGTCAACTTCACAGTCTAGTTCAACAATATTCTTATTGCTAAACCCATCAGAACAACTACAACCATATCAAAAATTGCATGAGGATGCAAATAGCATAGATACATTGCCAGATCATGTTGCTGACTTGGCTGAATTTAAAAATCAAGGAACAGGTCATTTCTACCTTGATCCTATAACTACCTATATAAAGAAATATTTCATTGTAGAGCCCCAATCTATTTCTTGAATTACTTTTGTTCTTCAGGATTTCCAAGGTCTCTATTGGAAATCAATCATTAATGCCTTTGCAAGATCTAGTTCTGATGCTTATTAAAAATAGTGAAAAAACAGAGCTATTGTAACACCTTGTTTACCCTAGCTTGTAAAGATAACTGGACTGGCCAAGAACTATGGCGAACTCATAAATGTGAATATGTGATGTAAATGGACCTTGAGGGAAAGGTCAATGAATGCGAATAACATTATGAATTTTATTTCAGGACTACTGAGAGGGGATGTGCAGAAAAAGAGACCACGATGGCAGTGGAAGGCACCTGGAAAGGTGGCGTTAACTTCCACTGAGAATTAATACCGTATTTGGACTCCACTGGCCCAGAGAACCAAAAGCGGCTCGCTAGCCCTGAATTTAATGCCTTGCAGGCTAGTAGGTTGATGGCTTAATGAGGGATGGGGAGGTGAACCACCTATACGTAGAGCTGTCAGGCCTGATTAGCGCGAGGGTAATCGCACCACACGCAACCTCGCAAGAGGATAAGGCATGGGGTAGAAGCGATTTAGGGGGCAGACGCGAGGGGAGAACTCGGGCATTATGCAGAGTGAGTGATAGCAGAGAGGAAGGATTGCAACCTTCGCTCCTGGTCACTAGAAAACGAAGATGCAGTCTCACAAACATCGTGGTCTCAGCTCGGGGGTGGCTAGTGGTAAATCCGATGGGAGTCGCTAAGCCTACGGTTGGGTGGAAACGATCACCCCTCTTAGCAGTTGCACTCACTTCTGGTGTTATTTCTGATAAGTGTTTTACATATTGCATCTTGACATTCATATGTTGACATATATGCTCATAAACTATGAAATTGTGAACGATTATAGCATAAGACTGTATGTCCAGTGTTTTAATAAGAAATGGTAGATGTATGCTTATAACAGAAAAACCACGCATGGATTATGTTGATAAATGAATTTAATTATGCGTAATTTGAACCAAGTCAGACTTCCAGTCCATTCTCAGGAATTTTTTTCCCCTTAGTTGTCTCTAGGAATGCCCCAGAATAGATCTCTTCACAGAGATACCCTCCTTGGAAAGGTTTACCAAGAACCTGGAAAAAGGATTTGAATGCGCAAGTCTTAACAACCTTGTATGAGGAGGAATGACCCCATTAAAATCTCGAAGTAACAGCGTAGGGATAAGTATCAATCGATGGATGAGGTCTCATCAAAAGATCTGTGGTCATTCACGACCGTTAGATTGATGAAATAAATAAGGGCATTATGTGCCTTGCACCTTTTCCTCTATCTTCGTGAATAGCGAGGAAATCGGGATTGTAGATCCCCAAGGTCTGTGGGAGTATCTGGACCATTGGTTTTGTTTCACGTCCAAAGAGTAGTGGGAGAGTACACAACATGGGATAGATCTGAGCCATCATATGTTAGCTAGAAAACCCGACAACCGTTGGATCTGTTAGGATATGCATGAGGGTTAATCTTCATGAAAAATAGAGGTAAAATCCTGACGAGTGGGTTGACACATCAGGATCTCGGTACTCGGGATATCAGAGTTCTCGAGGTCGAGAAAATCGGGGCATTTCAAGTCCAGAAACAACAAAGTGATCTGGACCGTCCGTTTGTGCAGACACGTGGCGGAAATCGAGAGCCCGTCGATATAACGGCTATCAGGGTTTTGAGTGGACAGAGAATTTCTATCATCGGGGTATCAAAAACTTCGGAATCACGAGATTGGAACAGGGTCATCTATCAGTCGGGCCACGTGGCGGAGATCCAGACCACCGGGGAAGTCCCGATAGAAAAGTCAATAGGTGCATCGGGGTTTGGAATTTCGCGAGTCCTGAGGACAAGATTTCTGGAGCATCAGAAGTCACGAAATCATGAGAGACAATCAGGACTGTCCATCTTGAGGAGGACGCATGGCGGAGATCAGAGAACTCAAGAGGTTTCCCGAAAATAAAGTCATCCATCGACATTTCGGGATTCAGGAAATCGAGAATCCCGTGGACAAGAAGTCCTTGCAATTCGGAATTGCGAAGTCTGAAATCCCGACAAGGAAGGGAAAGCTCCATCGTGGGGGCCAGCTGTTAGCATAATGGAGAATCGGGATTCGAGAGATCGACAGCCTCGAGAACAAATGCATTTTGGCATTTGAAACCTTGAAGTCTCGATAGAAATTAGGGACCATTGGTTTCATGGGCGATCACAGTCGTTGATCGCGCTAAAGGCGAAAAGGGGTTGTTAACTGATGTCATATCGAGAATCGGAGGATCGCGAATCCTGAGGACAAATGCATTTCGGCATTGAAAAGTATGAAACCCCGATAAGTAGTGTGGCTGCGGTCATATGGGGGAAGGTCACGTGGAACAAAGGTGTTGCCCGAAGGGCTAGCTGAAGTCAGAGGGCATCGACTTTTGGAAGCCCAAAACCCTGAAAGGAGATAAGGCTGTGGTCTTGTGAAATAGTGGTCATATGGGCTAGGAGCTTAGCTAGGAGGGCTAGCACGTAAAGGGGCGCATCGGAAAATCAGAGATCCGGAGTTCGAGAGGACAGGAACTCTTGTCAGCGGTAGTCAAGAAACCCCAAAACCCAAAATTATCATCTGGGAAATGTTTTAGGTGCATGAAGAAGAGGCCGTGACAGGGAAATAAGGACCTATGGATCGGGTTTGGTAGTTTGCTACTGCGAGCTTCGAAGATTCTCATTGTTGAGAAATCAAAAAAAAAAATTGATTTTAGGTAGTGGGTATGTGACAAAGTGGTATTAGAGCATGGTTACAACACTCGGCCTGATTGGGCTCATGCACAAATTGTGCATAAGCTCCGTTCGAAGTACTCCTATGAAAAATAACCCCCTAACGTAACTCTCTTGTCTAGGATTAAAACTTGGAAACGAGAACCCGACTCTGTATGCATGTGAAAGAGTTATGAATTATGCACAAATTATAAAGATGTATTTAACTCTTGACTAATATCTAGCGTTTGTCTTTTCACTCAAGTGGACGATCAGCGGTGGGAATCTATAGACGTAGAGCATGGTGACTCACCAAGAGGTGGGAGAAGGATCCCACAATAGAGACGAAGATTCTGATGAAAGAAGAGCAATAGGAACCCCTCCAGACCTAGCCGACATTGTGAGGAGTCTCATGGTTGAATTGCAAAGCTGCAAGGCCGACAATGAAAGGATGATGAAAGAACAAGAAAAGAAAACCGAAATTAATGCAATTTTACTGCAGATCTTATCCAACCTACAGCGGCAAATGTAGCATGAACCTGAGATGCAGAATCATGGTCGTATCAGTGGCCATACTGAGAGAAGCACATCAAGAAAGGTCCACCCCAAAGGTAAAGGACCAGTGCCAGACGACTCCACTAAAAAGGAAGCTGGCGATTCAGAAGGCTCTTCCAACAACAGGAGCAGTTCCTATTCTCGAAGAAAACAGAAGAAACAAAAGACTTCCAAGGGTCATAAATTTGAAGAATTCAGAAACGCCAAACCTCCCTCCTTCGACGGTGAGATAAAGAAGGGAGATGAAGCCAAGGCTTGGCTTCTTGGACTGAAGAAATATTTTAGAGTCCATGATTTTTCAGAGAATTTGAAGGCCCGAGTGGCCACTTTCAATCTGAATGGAAAGGCTTCCATCTGGTGGGAAGATCTTAAGAATATGAAAGGGTTCTGCGAGGAGGACATGTCTTGGAAACAGTTTGAAAAGTACTGCCGGAAGAAGTATTTTTCAGAAAGATATTTCGACGAGAAGGCTAAAGAGTTTTATGAACTCAAACTGGGGAAACTCACTATAGAGGAATATGTCAATAAATTCCTCGACTTATTGAGATATGTACCCTACATCAAAGTAGAGAAGGCGAAGGCGTAACACTTCATCAGTGGGCTACCCAAGGAATACCAGAATCGAATCGAATTCGATGAGCCAAAGACCTTAGAAGACACTATTTGAAAAGCAACATATTATCATGAACAATATGGACATTGGGCAGAGTCTCGTGAAAACTGGAAACAGAAGAGTGGTTCGATATTGCAGAAAAAGGGAATCAAATCCTCAGGATTTAAAAACTACCAAAATAACCCCAGAATGAACTATCTAGCCCGGAGTGTACTCCAACAGAACTTTCCATCATCAAATGGAAATAAAACTTCTGGACCTATACCAGTGAAGACTGATAACCAAAAGAGAGAACCTCTGAAATGTTGGGGTTGTGGAGAAGAGCATCTCCTGAGAGACTGTCCACACCGACAACAGAACAATCGGAAAATTTATAACATTCAGGAGTGTTTCACAGATCTATGCAGCCTTGAATAATAACCAAGCTGACCACCAAGCTTCAGTGGTGGAAATAGAAGGTGTGATTTTCAACCATCTGGTGTCTGTTTTGATTAACCCTGGTTCAAATTTGAGTTATATAGCCCCTAGAGCTGTTGATAGGTGGAAACTACAGCCACATAAGGAATCCAAGCCATGGTTGGTACAGTTAGTCAGTGGCACCAAAAGAAAGGTAGTAGAGGTCATACTAACCTACCAATTAATGGTGGGTGAATTCCCCACCCAAGCAACCCTTAATGTATTACCCCTGGGATCATACAATATGTTGATTGGTGTGGACTGGCTGGCCACCCATAAATCCAAATTGGAATTTTACCATAAAACCTTAGAATGTGTGAGCAAAGAAGGAAAAAGGATAACCCTCCAAGGGATCCGAAAACCGGTCTCGGTGAGACAAATATCAGCCCTGCAAATGAGAAAGTATTGCCAAAAGGGATGTCCCCTTTATGCAATACAGGTGCTAAAAACAATCGAAGGCACAATACCTAGCCCTGATGATCACCCTATCCTGAGAGAATACAGAGATGTGTTTTCAGAAGAGGTACCGAGTCTACCTCTGAGAAGAGACATTGACTTCTTGATAGAACTCGCACCAGGAGCGGTGTCGGCGTCTAGGACACCCTACCGGATGAGCACACCTGAGTTAGTTGAACTCAAATTACAATTGAAAGAAATGATGGATAAGGGATATATTCGACCCAGCGTGTCCCCATGGGGAGCACCAGTCTTGTTTGTGAAAAAGAAGGATGGAACCCTTAGACTGTGTATAGATTATAGACAACTCAATAAAGTAACCATAAAGAACAAGTACCCCTTGCCCAGGGTTGATGATCTATTCGATCAGTTGGGGGGTGCATCTATTTCCTCAAAGATTGACTCGAGTTTGGGGTACCATCAAGTCCGAATCAAGGGTGAAGACATCCATAAAACCGCTTTCCATACACGGTATGGTCACTATGAGTTTGTGGTAGAGCCATTTGGGTTAACCAATGCCCATGCCACTTTCATGTGCTTAATGAACAATGTACTCAGTAAATTTTTAGATAAATTTGTACTATTTTTCATTGATGACATACTAATCTACTCTAAGAATAGAGAAGAACATGAAGAGCACCTTAGACTTGTGTTGCAAGTGCTAAGAGAGCATCAACTCTATGCTAAATTCAACAAATGTGACTTCTTTAAGAATAAAATACATTACTTGTGACATGTTTTGTTCGAGGAAGGGGTAGTAGTAGATCCTGACAAGATCAGGTCTATCATGGAATGGCCTACCCCAAAGGATGTTTCAGACATCAGATCTTTTATGGGATTGGTGGGATACTATAGGAGATTTATAAAAGATTTCTCCAAGATTGGTTGTCCAATCACTGCCCTCCAGAAGAATTGGACAAAATTTATGTGGACACAGCAATGTGAAGAAAGATTTCAAACCTTGAAACATCTACTAACCCATGCACCTGTGTTGAAAATCGTTGACCCAGAAGCTGACTTCCTTGTGTGCACGGATGCCTGTAAGGAAGGGCTCGGAGGAGTCCTTATGCAGGAAGGAAAGGTGATTTGTTATGAATCCTTAAAATTGAATGAACATGAGGTCAATTATGTGACTCATGATCTAGAACTGGATGCCATAGTGCATGCCTTAAAAATGTGGAGGCATTACCTTTTGGGAAGAAAATTTGTGCTTATGACAGATCATTGTGGATTATGGTATTTGTTTGATCAACCAAAGCTTAATGCTATACAAGCCAGATGGATGGCCCTCCTTAGCAAATTTGATTTTTAAATCAAACACATTAAAGGGAAAGAGAATAGGGTGGTCGATGCCCTTAGCAGAAGCATGAGAATAATTCACCTGGTAGCGGTGAGTACCTGCGAGACAGATGTCAAGAACATAGTCAAAAAGGCACAAGAAACGGATCCCAACGATCGAAATGTGACCCTGTACCTACAGCAAGAACCCGCTGGAACAAAATATGAAGGCTATCAGATGACCGAAGGAGGCCTGCTCACTTACAAAGATAGATTGTACATTCCCAATTGTGACGACTTGAAGAGATTCATCATGGATTAACTACATAAAAGACCCTACACTGGTCACCCAAGATACCAGAAAATGATTACTGCCACCCGGAAACAATTTTATTTGCCTGGATTGAAGAAGGAAGTAGCCAAATATTTGGCCCAATGCATAGAATGCCAATAGTTTAAAGTGGAACATTGACACCCAGCCGGACTACTACACCCTTTACCCATCTCAGAATGGAAATGGGAAACCATATCCATGGATTTTATCAGTGGATTGCCAACTTCAACCAAACAGAATGACGCCATTATGGTAGTGGTGGATAAACTGAGCAAGTCTGCCCATTTCATCCCCGTCAAATCAACCTGCAAGGCGATAGAAATCGCCCAAATATTCATGAAAGAGGTATTTTGACTGCACAGTATGCTGAGGGAGATAATATCTGACAGAGACACAAAATTTACTTCGAATTTTTGGAAATCACTAATGGCGGGTTTAGAGACTAAATTGTTGTTTATCACTGTCTATCACCCTCAAACCGACGGACAGACAGAAAGAGTAAATAAAATATTAGAATATATGTTAAGGATGCATGTAATGCATCAACCTAGGAAATGGGAAGACTACCTGCCATTGGTAGAATTTGCCTACAACAATGGCTACCAAGCATTGTTGAAGATGATTCCCTTCGAGGTCCTCTATGGTAGGCCATGTAATACTCTAGTCAGCTAAAGTAAACCTGTAAATAGGATTTCTATTGGACCCGATATGTTGAAAGAAATGGAACAACAAATGACTCATATAAAACAAAATCTGAAGGTCGCTCAGAACCGACAGAAAAGTTATGCTGATCAAAAGAGAACTCCAAGAGAGTTCAAAATGGGAGACCATGTATATCTCAGAATTAA
>JZKD02S0849959.1:322868-337122 GCA_000966675.3 Picea glauca | reverse complement strand
ACATAATGTTTTCCATGTTTCATTATTGAAGAAATATGTACATGATGCTAATCATATAATTGACTGGTCTATGATCCAGGTGGAACCAGAGGGAGAATTTCTACCAGAACCCCAAATACATATTGGACAGAAAGGAAACCCCGCTCCGGAACCGAACCATTGCACAGGTCAAGGTGCAGTGGAGGCATTTTGGCCCAGATGAGGCTACATGGGAAATGGAGGATTCCATGAGACAGACATATCCGATTTTGTTTATTTCTGCACATACCGTTCATGTTAGTAGATAAGAACATTGAGGATGATGTTCCTTTTTAAGGGGGAGGGAATTGTAACACCCTGTTTACCCAGCTTGTAAAGATAACTATACTGGCCAAGAACTATGGTGAACTCATAAATGTGAATATGTGATGTAAATGGACCTTGAGGGAAAGGTCAATGAATGCGAATAACATTATGAATTTTATTGCAGGACTGCTGAGAGGGGATGTGCAGAAAAAGAGACCACGATGGTGGTGGAGGGCACCTAGAAAGGTGGCATTAACTTCCACTGAGAATTAATACCGTATTTGGACTCCACTGGCCCGGAGAACCAAAAACGACTTGCTAGCCCTAAATTTAATGCCTTGCAGGCTGGCATCTTGATCGCTTAGTGAGGGATGGGGAGGTGAACCGCCTATCCGTAGAGTCATCAAGTTTGATCAGCGCGAGAGTAATCACGCCACACACAACCTTGCAATAGGATAAGGCATGGGTTAGAAGTGATTTCAGGGGCAGACGCGAGGGGAGAACTCGGGCATTATGCAGAGTGAGTGATAGCAAAGAGGAAGGATTGCAACCTTCGCTCCTGGTCACTGGAAAATGGAGACGCAGTCTCACAAACATCGTGGTCTCAGCTCGGGGGTGGGTAGTGGTAAATCCTCTGGGAGTCGCTAAGCCTATGGTTGGGTGGAAACGAGCACCCCTCTTAGCAGTTGCACTCACTTCTGGTGTTATTTCTGATAAGTGTTTTACATATTGCATCTTGACATTCATATGCTGACATATATGCTCATAAACTGTGAAATTGTGAATGATTATAGCATAATACTGTGTGTGCAGTGTTTTGATAAGAAATGGTAGATGTATGCTTATAACATAAAAACCACGAATGGCTTATGTTGATAAATGAATTTAATTATGCGTAAGTTGAACCAAGTTAGACTTCCAGTCCATTCTCGGGAATTTGTTTCCCCTTAGTTGTCTCCAGAAATGCCCCGGAATAGATCTCTTCATAGAGATACCCTCCTTGGAAAGGTTTACCAAGAACCTGGAAAAAGGATTTGAATGTGCAAGTCTTAACAACCCTGTACGAGGAGGAATGACCCCCTTTAAAATCCTGAAGTAATAGCTTAGGGTTAATTATCGATCGACGGACGAGGTCCCGTCGAAATATCTATGGTCATTCACGACCATTATATTGACGAAAGAAAGAAGGGTATTACGTGCCTTACCCCTTTTCCTCTATCTTCATGAATAGAGAGGAAATCGGGACCGTAGATCCCCAAGGTCTGTGGGAGTATCTGGACCATTGGTTTTGTTCCACATACAGAGAGTAGTGGGAGAGTGCGCAACGTGGGATAGATCTGAGTTGTCAGATCTTAGCTAGAAAACTTGACAACTGTTGGATCTGTTAGGAGATGCGTGAGGGTTAATCCTTCATGAACAGTAGAGGTAAAATCCCGATGAGTGGGTTGATACATCAGGATCTCAGTACTCGGGATAGCGGAGTTCTCGAGGTCAAGAAAATCAGGGCATTTCAAGTCCCGAAACAATGAAGTGATCTGGACCGTCCGTTTGTGCAGACTCGTGGCGGAAATTGAGAGCCCATCGGTATATCGGCTACCGGGGTTTTGAGTGGATAGAGAATTTCTGTCATCGGGGTATCAAAAACTCTGGAATCACGAGATTGGATCAAGGATGTCTATCAGTCGGGCCACGTGGTGGAGATCCATACCACTGGGGAAGTCCCGATAGAAAAGTCAATAGGTGCATCAGGGTTCGGCATTTCGCGAGTCTTGAGGACAAGACTTCCGGAGTATCAGAAGTCGCGAAATCGTGAGAGATGATCAGGACCGTCCATATTGTGGAGGACGTGTAGCGGAGATCAGAGCACTTGGAAGGTTTCCCGAAAAGAAATTCATCCATCGGCATTTCGGGAGCCGGTAAATCGGGAATCTCATGGACAAGAAGTCCTTGCAATTCGGAATTGCGAAGTCTAAAATCTTGACAAGGAAGGGAAAGCTCAATCGTGGGTGCTATCTGTCAGCATAACGGAGAATCGGGATTCGAGAGATCGACAGTCCCAAGAACAAATGCATTTTGGCATTTGAAACCCCGAAGTCCCGATAGAAATCAGGGACCGTTGGTTTCATGGGCGATCGCAGCCATTGATCGTGCTAAAGGCGAAAAGGGGTTTTTAACTGACGTCATATCGGGAATCAGAGGATCGCGAGTCCTGAGGATAAATGCATTTCGGCATTGAAATTTCCAAAACCCCGATAAGCAATGTGGCTACGGTCATATGGGGGAAGGTCACGTGGACCAAAGGTCTAGCCCGAAGGGCTAACTGAATTCAGAGCGCATCGACTTTTGGAAGCCCAAAACCCTGAAAGGAGATAAAGCTGTGGTCTTGTGAAATAGTGGTCATATGGGCCAGGAGCTTACCTAGGAGGGCTAGCGCATAAAGGGGTGCATCGGCAAATCTGAGATCGGGAGTTCGAGAGGACAGGAACTCTTGTCAGCGGGAATCACAAAACCTCGAAGCCTGAAATTATCATTGGGGAAATGTCACAGGCACGTGAAGAAGAGGCCGTGACATGGAAATAAGGACCTATGGATCGGGTTTGGCAGTTCGCTGCTGCGAGGTTCGAGGATTCTCATTGTTGAGAAATCAACAAAAAAAGTTGATTTTAGGTAGTGGGTATGTGACAAAGTGGTATCAGAGCATGGTTACAACACTCGGCCTAATTGGGCTCATGCACGAATTGTGCATAATCTCCGTTCAAAGTACTCCTATGAAAAATAACCCCCTAACGTAACAATCTTGTCCAAGATTAAAACTTGGAAACGAGAACCCGACTATGTATGCATGTGAAAGAGTTATGAATTATGTGAAAATTATAAGGATGTATTTAACTCTTGACTAATATCCAGCGTTTGTCTTTTCACTCAAGCGGATGATCAACCGCAAGAATCTATAGACGCAAAGCATGGTGACTCACCAAGAGGCGGGAGAAGGCTCCCACAACAGAGACGAAGAGTCTAACGAAAGAAGAGCAATAGGAACCCCTCCAGACCTAGCCAAGACTATGACGAGTCTCATGGTTGAATTGCAAAGCTGCAAGGCCGACAATGAAAGGATGATGAAAGAACAAGAAAACAAAATCGAAATTAATGAAGTTTTACTGCAGAGCTTATCCGAACTACAATGAAAAATGCAGCATGAACCTGAGATGCAGAATCATGGTAGTATCAGTGGCCATACTGAGAGAAGCACATCAAGAAAGGTCCACCCCAGAGGTAAAGGACCAGTGCCAGATGACTCCACTAAAAAGGAAGCTGGCGATTCAGAAGGCTCTTCCAACAGCAGGAGCAGTTCCTATTCTCGAAGAAAATAGAAGAAACAAAAGACTTCCAAGGGTCATAAATTTGAAGAATTCAGAAAGGCCAAACCTCCCTCCTTTGATGGTGAGATAAATAAGGGAAAGGAAGCCAAGGCTTGGCTACTTGGAGTAAAGAAATATTTCGGAGTCCATGATTTTTTAGAGAATTTAAAGGCCCGAGTGGCCACTTTCAATCTAAATGGAAAGGCTTCCATCTGGTGGGAAGATCTTAAGAATATGAAAGGGGTCCGCGAGGAGGACCTGTCTTGGAAACAGTTTGAAAAGTACTTCCGGAAGAAGTATTTGCCAGAAAGATATTTCTATGAGAAGGCTAAAGAGTTTTATGAACTCAAACTGGGGGAACTCACTATAGAGGAATATGTCAATAAATTCCTCGACTTATTGAGATATGTACCCTACATCAAAGTAGAGAAGGCGAAGGTGCAACGCTTCATCAGTGGGCTACCCAACGAATACTGGAACCGAATCAAATTCGACGAGCCAAGACCTTATAAGACACTATTCTAAAATAAACATATTGTCATGAACAATATGGACATCGGGCAGAGTCTCGTGAAAACTGGAAATAGAAGAGTGGTTCGAGATTGCAGAAAAAGGGGATCAAATCCTCAGGATTTAAAAACTACAAAAAGAACCCCAGAATGAACTATCCATCCCGTAGTGTACTCCAATAGAACTTTCCATCATCAGACGGAAATAAAACTTTTGGATCTATACCAGTGAAGACCGATAACCCAAAGAGAGAACCTCTGAATGTTGGGGTTGCGGAGAAGAGCATCTCCTGAGAGACTGTCCACACTGAAAAAAGAATAGTCAAAAAATTTATAACATTCAGGAAGCTACCACAGTCAATGATGTGGAAAGGAGTGTGCCGCAGATCTATGCAGCCTTGGATAATAACCAAGCTGACCACCAAGCTTCAGTGGTGGAAATAAAAGGTATGATTTTCAACCATCTGGTGTCTGTTTTGATTGACCCTGGTTCAAATTTGAGTTATATAGCCCCTAGAGCTATTGATAGGTGTAAACTACAACCAGAGAATCAAACCAAGCCATGGCTGGTATAGTTAGCCACTAGAACCAAAAGAAAGGTAGTAGAGGTCATACTAGCCTACCAATTAATGGTGGGTGAATTCCCCACCCAAGCAACCCTTAATGTATTACCCCTGGGATCATACAATATGTTGATTGGTATGGACTGGCTGGCCACCCATAAATACAAATTGGACTGTTACCATAAAACCTTAGAATATGTGAGCAGAGAAGGAAAAAGGATAACCCTCCAAGGGATCCGAAAACCGGTCTCGGTGAGACAAATATCAGCCCTGCAAATGAGAAAGTATTGTTGAAAGGGATGTCCCCTATATGCAATACAGGTGCTAAAAACAATTGAAGGTGATAAACCTAGCCCTGATGATCACCCTATCCTAAGAGAATACATATATGTGTTTCCAGAAGAGGTACTAGGTCTACCTCCGAGAAGAGACATTGACTTCTCGATAGAACTCACACTAGGAGCAGTGTCGGTGTCTAGGACACCCTGCTGGATGAGCACACCTGAGTTAGTTGAACTCAAATTAAAATTGAAAGAAATGATGGATAAGGGATATATTCGACCTAGTGTGTCCCCATGGGGAGCACCAGTCCTTTTTGTGAAAAAGAAGGATGGAACACTTAGACTGTGTATAGATTATAGACAACTCAATAAAGTAACCATAAAGAACAAGTACCCCTTGCCCAGGATCGATGATCTATTCGATCAGTTGGGGGGTGCATCTATTTTCTCAAATATTGACTTGAGGTCGAGGTACCATCAAGTCCGAATCAAGGGTGAAGACATCCATAAAACCACTTTCCATACACGGTATGGTCACTATGAGTTTGTGGTAGTGCCATTTGGGTTAACCAATGCCCCTGCCACTTTCATGTTCTTAGTAAATGTTTAGATAAATTTGTACTAGTTTTCATTGATGACATATTAATCTACTCTAAGAATAGAGAAGAACATGAAGAGCACCTTAGACTTGTGCTGCAAGTGCTAAGAGAGTGTCAGCTCTATGCTAAATTCAACAAATGTGACTTCTTTCAGAAGCAAATACATTACTTGGGACATGTTCTATCCGAGTAAGGGGTAGCAGTAGATCCTGAAAAGATCAGGTCTATCATGGAATGGCCTAGCCCAAAGGATGTTTCAAACATGAGATCCTTAATAGGATTGGCGGGATACTATAGTAGATTTATAAAAGATTTCTCCAAGATTGGTTGTCCAATTATTTCCCTCCAGAAGAAGGGGACAAAATTTCTGTGGACACAGCAATGTGAAGAAAGATTTCAAACCTTGAAACATCTACTAATACATGCACCTGTGTTGAAAATCGTTGACCCAGAAGCTGACTTCCTTGTGTGCACGGATGCCTGTAAGGAAGGGCTCGAAGGAGTCCTTATGCAGGAAGGAAAGGTGATCTGTTATGAATCCCGAAATTTGAATGAACACGAGGTCAATTATGTGACTCATGATCTAGAACTGGTTGCCATAGTGCATGCCTTAAAAATGTGGAGGCATTACCTCTTGGGAAGAAAATTATTGCTTATGACAGATCCTTTTGGATTACGGTATTTGTTTGATCAACCAAAGCTTAATGCTAGACAAGCGAGATGGATGGCCCTCCTTAGCGAATTTGATTTTGAAATCAAACACATTAAAGGGAAAGAGAATAGGGTGGCTGATGCCCTTAGCAGAAGCATGTGAACAATTCTCTTGGCAGCGGTGAGTACCTGCGAGATAGATGTCAAGAACAGAGTCAAAAGGGCACAAGAAACAGATCCCTTCGTTCGAAATGTGACCCTGTACCTACAACAAGAACCCGCTGGAACAAAATATGAAGGCTATCAGATGACCGAAGTAGGCCTGCTCACTTACAGAGACAGATTGTACATTCAAAATTGTGACGACTTGAAGAGATTCATCATGGATGAACTACATAAAAGACCCTATACTTGTCACCCAGGATACCAGAAAATGATTATTGCCACCCAGAAACAATTTTATTGGCCTGGATTGAAGAAGGACATAGAAAATTATTTGTCCCAATGCATAGAATGCCAACAGGTTAAAGCAGAACATCGACACCCAGCCGGACTACTACACCCTTTAGCCATCTCAGAATGGAGATGGGAAACCATCTCCATCGATTTTATCACTGGATTGCCAACTTCAACCAAACAGATTGACGCCATTATGGTAGTGGTGGATAAACTGAGCAAGTCTGCTCATTTCATCCACGTCAAATCAACCTGCAAGGCGATAGATATTGCCCAGATATTCATGAAAGAGGTATTCTAACTACACGGTATGCCGAGGGAGATAATATCTGACAGAGACACAAAATTTACTTCCAATTTTTGGAAATCACTGATGGTGGGTTTAGAGACTAAATTGTTGTTTAGCACCACCTATCACCCTCAAACCAACGGACAGACAGAAAGAGTAAATCAAATATTAGAAGATATGTTAAGGATTCATGTAATGCATCAACCCAGGAAATGGGAAGACTACCTGCCATTGGTAGAATTTGCCTACAACAATGGCTACCAAGCATCCTTGAAGATGAGTCCCTTCAAGGTCCTCTATGGTAGGCCGTGTAATACTCTAGTCAGCTGGAGTAACCCTGTAAACAAGATTTATATTGGACCTAATATGTTGAAAGAAATGGAACAGCAAGTGACTCAGATAAAACAAAATCTAAAGGTCGCTCAGAACCGACAGAAAAGTTATGCTAATCAAAAGAGAACTCCAAGAGAGTTCAAAATGGGAGACAATGTATATCTCAGAATTAAGCCCAAAATGAGTTCCCTGAAAATGGGAGCTTGTACCAAGTTGGCACCCCAGTATTGTGGACCCTTTGAGGTTCTAGATAGAGTGGGACCTATAGCCTATCGGCTAGCACTTCCTCCCACAGTAAAAACACATAATGTTTTCCATGTTTCATTATTGAAGAAATATGTACATGATGCTAATCATATAATTGACTCTTCTGTGATCCAGGTGGAACCGAAGGGAGAATTTCTACCAGAACCCCAATGCATATTGGACAGAAAGGAAACCCCACTCTGGAACCGAACCATTGCACAGGTCAAGGTGCATTGGAGGCATTTTGGCCCAGATGAGGCTACATGGGAAATGGAGGATGCCATGAGACATGCATATCCGATTTTTTTTACTTCTGCACATACCGTTCGTGTTAGTAGATAAGAAAATCGAGGACGATGTTCCTTTTTAAGGGGGAGGGAATTGTAACACCCTATTTCCCCCAACTTGTAAAGATAACTGGACTGGCCAAGAACTATGGAGAACTCATAAATGTAAATATGTGATGTAAATGGACCTTGAGGGAAAGGTCAATGAATGTGAATAACATTATGAATTTTATTGCAGGACTACTAAGAGGGGATGTGAAGAAAAAGAGACCAAGATGGCAGTGGAAGGCGCCTAGAAAGGTGGCGTTAACTTCCACCAAGAATTAATACTGTATTTGGACTCCACTAGCTCGGAGAACCAAAAGCGGCTCACTGGCCCTGAATTTAATGCCTTGCAGGCTGGTAGGTTGATGGCTTAATTAGGGATGGGGAGGTGAACCGCCTATCCGTAGAGCTGTCTGGCCTGATCAGCATGAGGGTAATCGTGCCACATGTAACCTCGCAAGAGGATAAAACGTGGGGTAGAAGCAATTTTGGGGGCAGACGCGAGGGGAGAACTCGGGCTTTATGCAGAGTGAGTGATAGCAGAGAGGAAGGATTACAACCTTTGCTCCTGGTCACTGGAAAACGGACACGCAGTCTCACAAACATCGTGGTCTCATCTCGGGGGTGGCTAGTGGTAAATCCGTTGGGAGTCGCTAAGCCTACGGTTGGGTGGAAACGAGAACCCCTCTTAGCAGTTGCACTCACTTCTGGTGTTATTTCCGATAAGTGTTTTACATCTTGCATCTTGACATTCATATGCTGACATATATGCTCATAAACTGTGAAATTGTGAACGATTATAGCATAAGACTCTCTGTGCAGTGTTTTGATAAGAAATGGTAGATGTATGCTTATAACAGAAAAACCACACATGGCTTATGTTGATAAATGAATTTAATTATGTGTAAGTTGAACCAAGTCAGACTTCCAGTCCGTTCTCGGGAATTTGTTTCCCCTTAGTTGTCTCCAGGAATGCCCCGGAATAGAGCTCTTCATAGAGATACCCTCCTTGGAAAGGTTTACCAAGAACCTGGAAAAAGGATTTGAATTCGCAAGTCTTAACAACCCTGTACGAGGAGGAATGACCCCCTTAAAATATTGAATTAATAGTGTAGGGATAAGTATCGATCGACGGATGAGGTCTTGTCGGAAGATCTGTGGTCATTCACGACAGTTAGATTGATGAAAGAAAGAATGGCATTACATGCCTTGCCCCTTTTTCTCTATCTTCGTGAATAGCGAGGAAATCGGGACCGTAGATCCATAAGGTCTATGGGAGTATCTGGACCGTTGGTATTGTTCCACGTCTAGAGAGTCGTGGGAGAGTGCACAACATGGGATAGATCTGAGATGTCAGATCTTAGCTAGAAAACCCGACAACCATTGGATCTGTTAGGAGATGCATGAGGGTTAATCCTTCGTGAACAGTAGAGGTGAAATCCTGATGAGTGGGTTGACACATCGGGATCTCGCTACTCGGGATATCGAAGTTCTCGAGGTCGAGAAAATCGAGGAATTTCAAGTCCTAAAACAGTGAAGTGATCTAGACCGTCCGTTTGTGAAGACACATGGCGGAAATCGAGAGCCCGTCGGTATATCGGCTATCGGGGTTTTGAGTGGACAGAGAATTTATGTCATCGGGGTATCAAAAACTCCAAAATAACGAGATTGGATCAGGGCCGTCTATCAACCGGGCCACGTAGAAGAGATCCAGACCACTGGGGAAGTCTCGATAGAAAATTCAATAGGTGCATCGTGGTTCGGAATTTTGCGAGTCCTGAGGACAAGACTTCCGAAGCATCAGAAGTCGCAAAATCGTGAGAGATGATCAGGGTCGTCCATCTTGAGGAGGACGCGTGGCGGAGATTAGAGCACTCGGGAGGTTTCCCAAAAATAAAGTCGTCCATCAGCATTTTGGGAGTCGGGAAATCGGGAATCCTGTGGACAAGAAGTCCTTGCAATTCAAAATCACAAAGTCTGAAATCCCGACAAGGAAGGGAAATCTCCATCGTGGGGGCCATCTGTCAGCATAATGAAGAATTGGGATTCGAGAGATTGACAGTCCTGAGAACAAATGCATTTCAGCGTTTGAAACGTCGAAGTCCTGATAGAAATCAGGGACCATTGGTTTCATGGGCAATCACAACCATTGATCACGCTAAAGGTGAAAAGGGGTTGTTAGCTGACGTCATATCGAGAATCGGAGGATCGCGAGTCCTGAGGACAAATGCATTTTGGCATTGAAAATTCCGAAACCCTGATAAGAAGTGTGGTTGCGGTCATATGGGGGAAGGTCATGTGGACCAAAGGTCTAGCCCGAAGGGCTAGTTGAATTCAGACTACATCGGCTTTTGGAAGCCCAAAACCCCAAAAGGAGATAAGGTTGCGGTCTTGTGAAATAGTTGTCATATGGGCCAGGATCTTAGCCAGGAGGGCTAGCGCGTAAAGGGGCGCATCGGAAAATCGGAGATCGGGAGTTCGAAAGGACAGGAACTCTTGTTAGCGGGAATAATGAAACCTCGAAACCTGAAATTATCATCGGGGAAATGTCACAGGTGCGTGAAGAAGAGGTTGTGACAGGGAAATAAGGACCTATGGATCGGGTTTGGCAGTTCTCTCCTGTGATCTTTGGGGATTCTCATTGTTGAGAAATCAACGAAAAAAGTTGATTTTAGGTAGTGGGTATGTGATAAAGTGGTATCAGAGCATGGTCACAACACTCGGCCTGATTGGGCTCATGCACGAATTGCGCATAAGCTCCGTTAGAAGTACTCCTACGAAAAATAACCCCCTAACGTAAATCTCTTGTCCAGGATTAAAACTTGGAAACGAGAACCCGACTATGTATGCATGTGAAAGAGTTATGAATTATGCGCAAATTATAAAGATGTATTTAACTCTTGACTAAAATCCAGTGTTTTTCTTTTCACTCAAGCGGACGATTAGCCGTGGGAATCTATAGACACAGAGCATGGTGACTCACTAATAGGTGGGAGAAGGCTCCCACAATAGAGATGAAGAGTCTGATGAAAGAAGAGCAATAGGAACCCCTCCAAACCTAGCTGAGATTGTGAGGAGTCTCATGGTTGAATTACAAAGCTGCAAGGCTGACAATGAAAGGATGATGAAAGAACAAGAGCTTATCTGACCTACAGCGAAAAATGCAGCATGAACCTGAGATGCAAAATCATGGTCGTATCAGTGGCCATACTGAGAGAAGCACATCAAGAAAGGTCCACCCCAGAGGTAAAGGACCAGTGCCAGATGACTCCATTAAAAAGGAAGCTGGCGATTCAGA
Organism: Picea glauca; assembly: GCA_000966675.3. NCBI lineage: Eukaryota > Viridiplantae > Streptophyta > Pinopsida > Pinales > Pinaceae > Picea > Picea glauca. The sequence goes on along the minus strand of JZKD02S0849959.1, from coordinate 325,921 downwards.
AGGCTCTTCCAACAGCAGGAGTAGTTCCTATTCTCGAAGAAAACAGAAGAAACAAAAGACTTCCAAGGGTAAATTTGAAGAATTTAGAAAGGCCAAACCTCCCTCCTTCGATGGTGAGATAAAGAAGGGAGAGGAAGCCGAGGCTTGGCTACTTGGATTGAAGAAATATTTCAGAGTCCATGATTTTTCAAAGAATTTGAAGGCATGAGTGGCCACTTTCAATCTGAACGGAAAGTCTTCCATCTGGTGGGAATATCTTAAGAATATGAAAGGGGTCCGCGAGGAGGACCTGTCTTGGAAACAATTTGAAAAGTACTTCTGGAAGAATTATTTGTCGGAAAGATATTTCGACGAGAAGGCTAAAGAGTTTTATGAACTCAAACTAGGGAAACTCACTATAGAGGAATATGTCAATAAATTCCTCGACTTATTGAGATATGTACCCTACATAAAAGCAGAGAAGGCGAAGGCGCAACGCTTCATCAGTGGGCTACCCAAGGAATATTGGAACCGAATAGAATTCGACGAGCCAAAGACCTTAGAAGACACTATTCGAAAAGCAACATATTGTCATTAACAATATGGACATCGTGCAGAGTCTCGTGAAAACTGGAAACAGAAGAGTGGTTCAAGATTGCAGAAAAAGGGTATCAAATCCTCAGTATTTAAAAACTACAAGAAGAACCCCAGAATGAACTATCCAGCCCGGAATGTACTCCAACAGAACTTTCCATCATCAGATGGAAATAAAACTTCTGGACCTATACCAGTGAAGACTGATAACCCAAAGAGATAACCTTTGAAATGTTGGGGTTGTGGAGAAGAGCATCTCCTGAGAGACTATCCACACTGACAACAGAACAGTCGGAAAATTTATAACATTCAGGAAGCTACCACAGTCAATGATGTGGCAAGGAGTGTGTCGCAGATCTATGTAGCCTTGGATAATAACCAAGCTGACCACCAAGCTTCAGTGGTGGAAATAGAAGGTATGATTTTCAACCATCTGGTGTCTGTTTTGATTGACCTTGGTTCAAATTTGAGTTATATAGACCCTAAATCTGTTGATAGGTGTAAACTACATCCACAGAAGCAAACCAAGCCATGGTTGGTACAGTTAGCCACTGGCACCAAAAGAAAGGTAGTAGAGGTCATACCAGCCTGCCAATTAATGGTGGGAAAATTCCCCACCCAAGAAACCCTTAATGTATTACCCCTAGGATCATACGATATGTTGATTGGTATGGACTGGCTGGCCACCCATAAAGCCAAATTGGACTGATACCATAAAACCTTAGAATGTGTGAGCAAAGAAAGGAAAAGGGTAACCCTCCAAGGGATCCGAAAACTGGTCTCAGTGAAACAAATATCAGCCCTGCAAATGAGAAAGTATTACCGAAAGGGATGTCCCCTATATGCAATACAGGTGCTAAAAACAATCGAAGGTGTTAAACCCAACCCTGATGATCACCCTATCCTAAGAGAATACAGAGATGTGTTTCCGGAAGAGGTACCGAGTCTACCTCCGAGAAGAGACATTGACTTCTCGATAGAACTCGCACCAGGAGTGGTGCCAGTGTCTAGGACACCCTACCGGATGAGCACACCTGAGTTAGTTGAACTCAAATTACAATTGAGAGAAATGATGGATAAGGGATATATTCAACCCAGCGTGTCCCCATGGGGAGCACCAATCCTGTTTGTGAAAAAGAAGGATGGAACCCTTAGACTGTGTATAGATTATAGACATCTCAATAAAGTAACCATAAAGAACAAGTACCCCTTTCCCAGGATCGATGATGTATTCGATTAGTTGGCAGGTGCGTCTATTTTCTCAAAGATTGACTTGAGGTCGGGGTACCATCAAGTCAAAATCAAGGGTGAAGACATCCATAAAACCTCTTTCCGTACACGGTATGGTCACTATGAGTTTGTGGTAGTGACATTTGGGTTAACCAATGCCCCTACCACTTTCATGTGCTTAATGAACAATGTACTCAATAAATTTTTAGATAAATTTGTACTAGTTCTCATTGATGACATATTAATCTACTCTAAGAATAGAGAAGAACATGAAGAGAACCTTAGACTTGTTCTGCAAGTGCTAAGAGACCATCAGCTCTATGCTAAATTCAACAAATGTGACTTCTTTTAGAAGAAAATACATTACTTGGGACATGTTCTGTCCGAGGAAGGGGTAGCAGTAGATCCTGACAAGATCAGGTCTATCATGGAATGGCCTACCCCAAAGGATGTTTCATACATCAGATCCTTTATGGGATTGGCAGGATACTATAAGAGATTTATAAAAGATTTCTCCAAGATTGGTTGTCCAATCACTGCCCTCTAGAAGAAGGGGACAAAATTTATGTGGACACAACAATGTGAAGAAAGATTTCAAAGCTTGAAACATCTACTAACCCATGCACCTATGTTGAAAATCGTTGAGCCAAAAGCTAACTTCCTTGTGTGCACGGATGCCTGTAAGGAAGGGCTCGGAGGATTCCTTATGCAGGTAGGAAAGGTGACCTGTTATGGATCCTGAAAATTGAATGAACACGAGGTAAATTATGTGATTCATGATCTAGAACTGGCTGCCATAGTGCACGCCTTAAAAATGTGGAGGCATTACCTCTTGGGAAGAAAATTTGTGCTTATGACAGATCATTGTGGATTACGGTATTTGTTTGATCAACCAAAGATTAATGCTAGACAGGCCAGATCGATGGCCCTCCTTAGCGAATTTGATTTTGAAATCAAACAAACTAAAGGGAAAGAGAATATTGTGGCCCATGCCCTTAGCAGAAGCATGAGAACAATTCACCTGGCAGCAGTGAGTACCTGTAAGACAGATGTCAAGAACAGAGTCAAAAAGGCGCAAGAACAGATCCCTTTGTTCAAAATGTGACCCTGTACCTATAGCAAGAACCCGCTAGAAAAAAATATGAAGGCTATCAGATGACCGAAGGAGGCCTGCTCACTTACAGAGATAGACTGTACATTCCCAATTGTGATGACTTGAAGAGGTTCATCATGGATGAACTACATAAAAG
>JZKD02S0849959.1:310836-322134 GCA_000966675.3 Picea glauca | reverse complement strand
GAAATATGTACATGATGCTAATCATATAATTGACTGGTCTGTGATCCAGGTGGAACCAGAGGGATAATTTCTACCAGAACCCCAATGCATATTGGACAGAAAGGAAACCCCGCTCTGGAACCGAACCATTGCACAGGGCAAGGTGTAGTGGAGGCATTTTGGCCCAGATGAGGCTACATGGGAAATGGAGGATGCCATGAGACAAGCATATCCAATTTTGTTTACTTCTGCACATACCATTCATGTTAGTAGATAAGAACATCGAGGACGATGTTCCTTTTTAAGTAAGGGGGAGGGAATTGTAACACCCTATTTCCCCCAGCTTGTAAAGATAACTGGACTACCCAAGAACTATGGCGAACTCATAAATTTGAATATGTGATGTAAATGGACCTTGAGGGAAAGGTCAATGAATTTTATTGCAGGAGTGTTGAGAGGGGATATGCAGAAAAAGAGACCACGATGGCAGTGGTAGGAACCTGGAAAGGTGGCGTTAGCTTCCATTTAGAATTAATACTGTATTGGGACTCCACTGGCCCGGAGAACCAAAAGTAGCTCGCTGGCCCTAAATTTAATGCCTTGCAAGCTCGTAGGTTGACGGCTTAATGAGGGATGGGGAGGTGAACCACCTATCCGTAGAGCCGTCAGGCCTGATCAGTGTGAGGGTAATCATGCCACACACAACCTCGCAAGAGGATAAGGCGTGGGGTAGAAGCGATTTCGGGGGTAGACACGAGGGGAGAACTTGGGATTTATGCAGAGTGAGTGATAGCAGAGAGGAAGGATTGCAACCTTCACTCTTGGTCACTGGAAAATGAAGACGCAGTGTCACAAACATCGTGGTCTCATCTCGGGGGTGGCTAGTGGTAAATCCGCTGGGAGTCGCTAAGCCTACAGTTGGGTGGAAACGAGCACCCCTCTTAGCATTTGCACTCACTTCTGGTGTTATTTCTGATAAGTGTTTTACATCGTGAATCTTGACATTGATATGCTGACATATATGCTCATAAACTATGAAATTGTGAACGATTATAGCATAAGACTATCTGTGCAGTGATTTGATAAGAAATGGTAGATGTATGCTTATAACAGAAAAACCACGCATGGCTTATCTTGATAAATGAATTTAATTATGCGAAATTTGAACCAAGTCAGACTTCCAGTCCATTCTCGGGAATTTGTTTCCCCTTAGTTGTCTCCAGGAATGCCCCGGAATATATATCTTCACAGAGATACCCTCCTTGGAAAGGTTTACCAAGAACCTGGAAAAAGGATTTGAATGCGCAAGTCTTAACAACCCTGTACGAGGAGGAATGACCCCCTTAAAATTTTGAAGTAACAGCATAGGGATAAGTATCAATCGACGAACGAGGTCCCGTCAAAATATCTGTGGTCATTCACGACCGTTAGATTGACGAAAGAAAGAAGGGCCTTACGTGCCTTGCCCCTTTTCCTCTATCTTCGTGAATAGCGAGGAAATCGGGACCGTAGATCCCCAAGGTCCGTGGGAGTATCTGAACCATTGGTTTTGTTCCGCGTCCAGAGAGTAGTGGGAGAGTGCGCAACGTGGGATAGATTTGAGCCGTCAGATCTTAGCTAGAAAACTCGACAGTCGTTGGATCTATTAGGATATGCATGAGGGTTAATCCTTCGTGAATAGTATAGGTAAAATCCCGACGGGTGGGTTGACACATCGGGATCTCGGTACTAGGGATATTGTAGATCTCGAGGTCGAGAAAACCGTTGCATTTCAAGTCACGAAACAGTGAAGTGATCTGGACCGTTTGTTTGTGCAGACACATGGCGGAAATAGAGAGCCCGTCGATATATTGGCTACCGGGGTTTTGAGTGGACAGGGAATTTCTGTCATCAAGGTATCAAAAACTTCGAAATCACGAGATTGGATCAGGGTCGTCTATCAACCGGGCCACATGGCGGAGATCCAAACCACCGGGGAAGTCTCTATAGAAAAGTCAATAGGTGCATCGGGGTTCGTCATTTCGCGAGTCCTGAGGACAAGACTTCCGGAGCATCAGAAGTCACAAAATCACGAGAGATGATCAGGACCATCCATATTGAGGAGGATGCGTGGCAGAGATCAGAGCACTCAGGAGGTTTCCCAAAAATAAAGTCGTTCATCGGCATTTCGGGAGTCGAGAAATCGGGAATCCCGTGGATAAGAAGTCCTTGCAATTCCAAATCGCGAAGTCCAAAATCCCGACAAGGAAGGGAAAGATGCATCGTGGGGCCCAACTGTCAGCATAACGGAGAATCGGGATTCGAGAGATCGATAGTCTCAAGAACAAATGCATTTCAACATTTGAAACCCCGAAGTCCTGATAGAAATCAGGGACCGTTGGTTTCATGGGAGATCACAACCATTGATCGTGCTAAAGGTGAAAAGCAGTTGTTAACTGATGTCATATCGGGAATCGGAGGATCACGAGTCCTGAGGACAAATGAATTTTGGCATTGAAAATTTTGAAACCCTGATAAGCAGTGTGGTTGTGGTCATATGGGGGAAGGTCACGTGGACCAAATGTCTAGCTCGAAGGGCTAGCTGAAGTCAGAGCGCATTGGCTTTTGGAAGCCCAAAATCCCTAAAGGAGATAAGGCTGTGGTCTTGTGAAATAGTGGTCATATGGGCCAGGAGCTTAGCCAGGAGGGCTAGCGCGTAAAGGGGCGCATCGACAAATCGGAGATCAGGAGTTCGAGACGACATGAACTCTTGTCAGCGGGAATCATGAAACCCTGAAACCAAAAATTATCATCGGGGAAATGTCACAGGCGCGTGAAGAAGAGATCGTGACAGGGAAATAAGGACCTATGGATCGGGTTTGGCAGTTCTCTCCTGCGAGCTTCGGGGATTCACATTGTTGAGAAATCAACGAAAAAAGTTGATTTTAGGTAGTGGGTAAGTGACAAAGTGGTATCAGATCATGGTCACAACACTCAGCCTGATTGGGCTCATACACGAATTGTGCATAAGCTTTGTTCGAAGTACTCCTACGAAAAATAACCCCCTAACGTAACTCTCTTGTCCAGGATTAAAACTTGGAAATGAGAACTCGACTGTGTATGCATGTGAAAGAGTTATGAATTATGCGCAAATTATAAAGATGTATTTAACTCTTGACTAATATCCAACGTTTGTCTTTTCACTCAAGTGGACAATCAACCATGGGAATCTATAGACGTAGAGCATGGTGACTCACCAAGAGGTGGGAGAAGGCTCCCACAACAGAGACGAAGAGTCTGACAAAAGAAGAGCAATAGGAACCCCTCCAGACCTAGCCGAGACTGTGAGGAGTCTCATGGTTGAATTGCAAAGCTGCAAGGCCGACAATGAAAGGATGATGAAAGAACAAGAAAAACAAATTGAAATTAATGCATTTTTACTGCAGAGCTTATCCAACCTACAACGACAAATGCAGCATGAACCTGAGATGCAAAATCATGGTCATATCAGTGGCCATATTGAGAGAAGAACATCAAGAAAGGTCCACCCCAGAGGTAAAGGACCAGTGCATGATGACTCCACTAAAAAGGAAGCTGGTGATTCAGAAGGCTCTTCTAGCAGCAGGAGCAGTTCCTATTCTTGAAGAAAATAGAAGAAACAAAAGACTTCCAAGGGTCATAAATTTGAAGAATTTAGAAAGGCCAAACCTCCCTCCTTCGATGGTGAGATAAAGCAGGGAGAGGAAGCTGAGGCTTGGCTACTTGGACTGAAGAAATATTTCAGAGTCCATGATTTTTCATAGAATATGAAGGCATGAGTGGCCACTTTCAATCTGAACGGAAAGGATTCCATTTGGTGGGAAGATCTTAAGAATATGAAAGGGGTCCACGAGGAGGACCTGTCCTGGAAACAGTTTGAAAAGTACTTCCGAAAGAAGTATTTTTCGGAAAGATATTTCGACGAAAAGGCTAAAGAGTTTTATGAACTCAAACTAGGGCAACTCACTATAGAGGAATATGTCAATAAATTCCTCGACTTATTGAGATATGTACCCTACATCAAAGCAGAGAAGGCGAAGGTGCAATGCTTCATCAGTGGGCTAACCAAGGAATACTGGAACTGAATCGAATTCGACGAGCCAAAGACCTTAGAAGACACTATTCGAAAAGCAACAGATTGTCATGAACAATATGGACATCGAGCAGAGTCTTGTGAAAAATGGAAACAGAAGAGGGGTTCGAGATTGCAGAAAAAGGGGATCAAATCCTCAGTATTTAAAAACCACAAGAAGAAACCCAGAATGAACTATCCAGCCCAGAGTGTACTCCAACAGAACTTTCCATCATCAGATGGAAATAAAACTTTTGTACCTATACCAGTGAAGACTGATAACCCAAAGCGAGAACCTTTGAAATGTTGGGGTTGTGGAGAAGAGCATCTCTTGAGAGACTGTCCACACCAACAACAGAACAGTCGAAAAATTTATAACATTAAGGAAGCTACCACAGTCAATGATGTGGCAAGGAGTGTGCCGCAGATCTATGCAGCCTTGGATAATAACCAAGCTGACCACCACGCTTCATTGGTTGAAATAGAAGGTATGATTTTCAACCATCTGGTGTCTGTTTTGATTAACCCTGGTTCAAATTTGAGTTATATAGCCCCTAGAGTTGTTGATAGGTGTAAACTATAGCCATAGAAGCAAACCAAGCCATGGTTGGTACAGTTAGCCACTGGCACCAAAAGAAAGGTAGTAGAGGTCATACCAGCCTGCCAATTAATGGTGGGCGAATTCCCCACCCAAGAAACCCTTAATGTATTACCCCAGGGATCATACGATATGTTGATTGGTATGGACTAGATGGCCGCCCATAAAGCCAAATTGGACTGTTACCATAAAGCCTTAGAATGTGTGAGCAAAGAAAGAAAAAGGATAAACCTCCAAGGGATCCGAAAACTGGTCTCGGTGAGACAAATATCATCCTTGCAAATGAGAAAGTATTGCCGAAAAGGATGTCCCCTATATGCAATACAGGTGCTAAAAAAAATTGAAGGCGCTAAACCCAGCCCTGATGATCACCCTATCCTGAGAGAATACAGAGATGTGTTTCCGGAAGAGGTACCGGGTCTACCTCTAAGAAGAGACATTGACTTCTCAATAGAACTCGCACCAGGAGTGGTGACAGTGTCTAAGACACTCTACCGGATGAGCACACCTGAGTTAGCTGATCTCAAATTACAATTGAAAGAAATGATGGATAAGAGATATATTCAACCCAGCGTGTCCCCATGGGGAGCACCAATCCTGTTTGTGAAAAAGAAGGATGGCACCCTTAGACTGTGTATAGATTATAGACAACTCAATAAAGTAACCATAAAGAACAAGTACCCCTTGCCCAGGATCGATGATCGATTCGATCAGTTGGGGGGTGCATCTATTTTCTCAAAGATTGACTTGAGGTTGGGGTACCATCAAGTCCGAATCAAGGGTGAAGACATCCATAAAACTGCTTTTCGTACACGGTATGGTCACTATAAGTTTGTGGTAGTGCCATTTGGGTTAACCAATGCCCCTGCCACTTTCATGTGCTTAAAGAACAATGTACTCAGTAAATTTTTAGATAAATTTGTACAATTTTCCTTGATGACATATTAATCTACTCTAAGAATAGAGAAGAACATGAAGAGAACCTTAAACTTGTGCTGCAAGTGCTAAGAGAGCATCAACTCTATGCTAAATTCAAGAAATGTGACTTCTTTCATAAGTAAATACATTACTTGGGACATGTTCTGTCCGAGGAATGGGTAGCTGTAGATCCTGACAAGATCATGTCTATCATGGAATGGCCTACCCCAAAGGATGTTTCAGACATTAGATCCTTTATGGGATTGGAGGGATACTATAGGAGATTTATAAAAGATTTCTCCAAGATTGGTTGTCCAATCACTGCCCTCCAGAAGAAGGGGACAAACTTTCTGTGGACAAAGCAATGTGAAGAAAGATTTCAAACCTTGAAACATCTACTAACCCATGCACCTGTGTTGAAAATCGCTGACCCAACTGACTTCCTTGTGCGCACGGATGCTTGTAAGGAAGGGCTCAGAGGAGTCCTTATGCAGGAAGGAAAGGTGACCTGTTATGAATCCCAAAAATTGAATGAACACGAGGTCAATTATGTGACTCGTGATCTAGAACTAGATGCCATAGTGCACGCCTTGAAAATGTGGAGACATTACCTCTTGGGAATAAATTTTTTTATTATGACAGATCATTGTGGATTACGGTATTTGTTTGATCAACCAAAGCTTAATGCTAGACAAGCCAGATGGATGGCCCTCCTTAGCGAATTTTATTTTGAAATCAAACACATTAAAGGGAAAGAGAATATTGTGGCCGATGCCCTTAGCAGAAGCATAAGAACAATTCACCTGGCAGCGCTGACTACCTGCGAGACAGATGTCAACAACAGAGTCAAAAAGGCACAAGAAATAGATCCCTTCATTCGAAATGTGACCCTATACCTACAGCAAGAACCCGCTGGAACAAAATATGAAGTCTATCAGATGACCGAAGGAGGCCTGCTCACTTACAGAGATAGAATGTACATTCCCAATTGTGACGACTTGAAGAGGTTCATCATGGATGAACTACATAAAAGACCCTACATTGGTCACCCAGGATACCAGAAAATGATTACTGCCACCCGGAAACAATTTTATTGGCCTGGATTGAAGAAGGACATAGCCAAATATTTGGCCCAATGCATAGAATGCCAACAGGTTAAAGTGGAACATCGACACAAAGCCGGACTACTACACCCTTTACCCATCTCAGAATGGAAATGGGAAACCATCTCCATGGATTTTATCACTGGATTGCCAACTTCAACCAAAGAGAATGATGCCATTATGGTAGTGGTGGATAAACTGAGCAATTCTACTCATTTCATCCCCGTCAAATCAACCTGCAAGGTGATAGATATCACCCAGATATTCATGAAAGAGGTATTCTGACTGCACGGTATTCCAAGGGAGATAATATCTGACAGAGACACAAAATTTACTTCCAATTTTTGGAAATCACTGATGGCAAGTTTAGAGACTAAATTGTTGTTTAGCACCACCTATCACCCTCAAACCGACGGACAGACAGAAAGAGTAAATCAAATATTAGTAGATATCTTAACGATGCATGTAATGCATCAACCCAGAAAATCGGAAGACTACCTGCCATTGGTAGAATTTGCCTACAACAACGGCTACCAAGAATCCTTGAAGATAAGTCCCTTCGAGGTCCTCTATGGTAGGCCGTGTAATACTCTAGTCAGCTAGAGTAACCCCTTAAACAGGATTTCTATTGGACCCGATATCTTGAAATAAATGGAACAACAAGTGACTCGGATAAAACAAAATCTGAAGGTCGCTCAGAACCAACAGAAAAGTTATGCTGATCAAAAGAGAACTCTAAGAGAGTTCAAAATGGGAGACCATGTATATCTTATAATTAATCCCAGAAGGAGTTCCCTAAAAATGGGAGCTTGTGCCAAGTTGGCACCCCGGTATTGTGGACCCTTTGAGGTTCTAGATAGAGTGGGACCTGTAGCCTATCGGCTAGCACTTCCTCCTATAGTAAAAGCTAATAATGTTTTCCATGTTTCATTATTGAAGAAATATGTACATTATGCTAATCATATAATTGACTGGTCTGTGATCTAGGTGGAACCGGAGGGAGAATTTCTACCAGAACCCCAATGCATATTGGACAGAAAGGAAACCCCGCTCTGGAACCGAATCATTGCATAGGTCAAGGTGCAGTGGAGGCATTTTGGCCCAGATGAGGCTACATGGGAAATGGAGAATGCCATGAGACAGGCATATCCGATTTTGTTTACTTCTGCAAATACCGTTCATGTTAGTAGATAACAACATCGAGGACGATGTTCCTTTCTAAGGGGGAGGGAATTGTAACACCCTATTTCCCCTAGATTGTAAAGATAACTGGACTGGCCAAGAACTATGGCGAACTCATGAATGTGAATATGTTATGTAAATGGACCTTTATTGAGAGGTCAATGAATGCGAATAACATTATGAATTTTATTGTAGGACTACTGAGAGGGGATGTGCATAAAAAGAGACCACGATGGCGGTGGAAGGCACCTGGAAAGGTGGTGTTAACTTCCATCGAGAATTAATACCGTATTTGGGCTCCTCTAGCCCGGAGAACCAAAAGCGGCTCGCTGGCCCTGAATTTAATGCTTTGCAGGCTGGCAGGTTGATGGCTTAGTGAGGTATGGGGAGGTGAACCGCCTATTCGTAGAGCCGTCAGGCCTGATCAGCGCGAGGGTAATCGCGCCATATGCAACCTTGCAAGAGGATAAGGCGTGGGGTAGAAGCGATTTCGGGGGAAGACGCGAGGGGAGAACTCGGGCTTTATGCAGAGTGAGTGATAGTAGAGAGGAAGGATTGCAACCTTCACTCCTGGTCACTGGCAAACGGAGACGCAGTCTCAGAAACATCGTGGTCTCAACTAAGGGGTGGCTAGTGGTAAATCCGCTGGGAGTCGCTAAGCCTACGGTTGGGTGGAAACGAGCACCCCTCTTAGAAGTTGCACTCACTTCTGGTGTTATTTATAATAATTGTTTTACATCTTTCATCTTGACATTCATATGCTGACATATATGCTCATAAACTGTGAAATTGTGAACGATTATAGCATAAGACTGTCTGTGCAGTGTTTTGATAAGAAATGGTAGATGTATGCTGATAACAGAAAAACCACACATGGCTTATGTTGATAAATGAATTTAGTTATGTGTAAGTTGAACCAAGTCAGACTTCCAGTCCATTCTCGGGAATTTGTTTCCCCTTAGTTGTCTCCAGGAATGCCCCGGAATAGATCTCTTCACAGAGATACCCTCCTTGGAAAGGTTTACTAAGAACCTGGAAAAAGGATTTGAATGCGCAAGTCTTAACAAACCTGTACGAGGAGGAATGACCCCCTTAAAATCCTGAAGTAACAACATAGGGAGAAGTATCGATCGACGAACAAGGTCCCGTTGGAAGATCTGTGGTCATTCACGACCGTTAGATTGACGAAAGAAATAAGGGCGTTACGTGCCTTTCCCCTTTTCCTCTATCTTCGTGAATAGCGAGGAAATCGGGACCGTAGATCCCCAAGGTATGTGGGAGTATCTGGACCATTGGTTTTGTTCCACGTCTAGAGAGTAGTGGGAGAGTGCAAAACATGGGATAGATCTGAGCCGTCATATCGTAGCTAGAAAACTCGACAGTCGTTGGATCTGTCAGGAGATGCATGAGGGTTAATCCTTCATGAACAATAGAGGTAAAATCCCGACAAGTGGGTTGACATATTGGGATCTTGGTACTCGGGATATTGAAGTTCTCGAGGTCGAGAAAATCGGGGCATTTCAAGTCCCAAAACAACGAAGTGATCTAGACCGTCCATTTGTGCAGACACGTGGCGGAAATCGAGAGCCTGTCAGTATATCATCTACCGGGGTTTTGAGTGGACAGACAATTTCTGTCATCGGGGTATCAAAAAATCCGGAATCACGAGATTGGATCAGGGTCGTTTATCAGTTGGGACACGTGGCAGAGATCCAAACCACTAGGGAAGTCCCGATAGAAAAGTCAATAGGTGCATCGGGGTTCGACATTTCGTGAGTCCTAAGGACAAGACTTCCGGAGCATCAGAAGTCGCGAAATTACGAGAGATGATCAGGACTGTCCATCTTGAGGAGGACGCGTGGTGGAGATCAGAGCACTCGGGAGGTTTCCCGAAAAGAAAGTCATCCATCAACATTTCGGGAGTCGAGAAATCAGGAATCCCGTGGACAAGAAGTCCTTGGAATTTGGAATCGCGAAGTCTGAAATCATGACAAGGAAGGGAAAGCTCCATCATGGGGGCCAGCTGTCAGCATAATGGAGAATCAGTATTCAAGAGATCAGCAGTCCCGAGAACAAATGCATTTCGGCATTTGAAACCCCAAAGTCCCAATAGAAATCAGGGACCGTTGGTTTTATGGGTGATCACAGCCATTGATCACGCTAAAGGCGAAAAGGGGTTGTTAACTGACGTCATATCGGGAATCGGAGGATCGCAAGTCCTAAGGACAAATGCATTTCGGCATTGAAAATTCTAAAACCCCGATAAGCAGTGTGGTTGTGGTCATATGGGGGAAGGTCACGTGGACCAAAGGTCTAGCCCGAAGGGCTAGCTGAAGTCAGAGCGCATCGGCTTTTGGAAGCCCAAAACCCTGAAAGGAGATAAGGCTGTAGTCTTGTGAAATAGTGGTCATATGGGCCAGGAGCTTAGCCAGGAGGGCTAGCACGTAAAGGGGCGCATCGTAAAATCAGATATTGAGAGTTCGAGAGGATAGGAACTCTTGTCAGCGGGAATCACAAAACCCCAAAACCCGAAATTATCATCAGGGAAATGTCACAGGAACGTGAAGAAGAGGTTGTGACAGGGAAATAAGGACCTATGGATCGAGTTTGGCAGTTTGCTGCTGCGAGCTTCGGGGATTCTCATTGTTGAGAAATCAACAAAAAAAGTTGATTTTAGGTAGTGGGTATGTGACAGCTATTGGATTAACTAGTGAAGTGCATTCATTAGCATTTTTCCATTACCTAATTGAGCGGTGATTGAGATAGATTAGGATAGGAGATCGCGAATAAGCTCAAAATTCTGAGCATCTCTTTTTCAGTAGTGTTAACTTTGATTTCGTTTCAGTTGAAAGATCAAAATATGTATAGGTTGTAGAAGAAGATTTTGGGATCAACCCAATGGATAAAGCACTGGTCCGCATGTTCAGACTTCAGTGGTCCTTGTCACCTCCTGAAAGAGCTTCCATCCCCAAGTGGAGCATATGTTGGGGTCCTATAATCATAGGTAACTTGATTCTTCAGTTGTTTATTTGGCATTTCCCCCGTCATGAATACATTTGGCTCGTTGGGCTCGGTCGATTCCATTTCCCCCTCCATCATTTTCACTCGATCCTTCATCACCCTGTTGCATCCTTCACCCATTGTTGCACCCTTCATTTCTTCACCCCTTCACCAATTTTATCCCTGCATGAATAAACAAGCTTAGGCTAAAAGAAAAAAGAAATAGGTTAATAATGTTAGTAATTAAATTTAGTATAGTTAGATTTATGTTAGATTTGTTAATAATTAATTAATTAATAATTAGTAATTAAGTTAGTTTTTTAAGTTAGTAATTAAGTTTGTTTATTAGAATCAAATATTAATTGAAAACAATGAAACATTAATTAAAATATAATAAATTAAAAAGTAAAACCATTAAAAAAAAATCA
>JZKD02S0849959.1:286577-297769 GCA_000966675.3 Picea glauca | reverse complement strand
CCAATCCAAATACAATGTATCAAAATAAGAGAAAGAAAGTTGTTAAGAAAACTATGGATGATCGTGGAAACTATGGAATGTTTCTCAGTAAAAGTCCTATAGAAGATGTCAGTAGTACTACAAATCAATGAACCTGTCATTAAAAAATCCCTAATAAAGTGCATATGGATCTTGATATGTTTGTTCCATTGTCTATGTACTTGATCTAGGTGGATACTGGTGGCCACCCACGTTTTCCAACTTTCTCAAAACATTTTTCTGGAAATTTTGGCAATTTACTATTTTGAGCAGTTTTTAACTTCTGGGGCCATTTTGAGGGCCTAAATGAAGGATTTTCGGGATCGATATTCTCAATGATAGTCGAAGGCTATAATTGAACCCCAAAAATGAATCTCCTTTAATATACCTTTCCAACGATCCATCGTGCACCCCAAATGGAGAACGCATGCCAAAGTCACACCCCTAGGAAGTTGATACACTAAACTACCCAAAACGGGGTCCACAAAATTGTTGGCTTTTCATCTTCTAGGGTTAGGGTTTTGGATTTTATTTATGATAAAAGGGTATTTGGAAACTCATTATAAAATCATATTCTCATGGATGTGAGTAGCCGTCACATCTCTTCTCAGAGATAAGATGCCACCATTCTAGCAAGTATTTCACTATGTACTTTACAGTCTTTGTACATTTTCACTCATTAATAGAAAATTGTCTATTAATGTATATCTATGTTTGTGGTTGCATATATGATAAATTTATGTTATAATATTGGATATATGAGTTATCTCTGTATATTTATTTATTATATCTCCGTTCTTATTTTGTTCCAAAAATAATTTGGATTAGTGATATCAGAGCAAGCTACTCTTGATCATTTTTTTTTCAGTGCATGTCCCTGACAAGGTCTGAGCATAGAAAGTTGGGTCTCGATATTTTCACTCTTGAAGACAATCACTCTTGCATGCCAAAGAAACCCTCCATGGTGGAAGAAAAGAAAAACGACAAAGCAAACGATTCTATCAATCTGTTGCTTGAGAAAGCTCTCATGCGATAGAAGGACGAAATGATGGAGAATTTTTCCCATATCCTTCAATGCCTCTTGATAGAAATAGGTGCATATTCAACAAAAAACCACTTTGGAAGAACCTCTCCTTTCAAGGTACATGTTAATATTTATATTCCTGTATTTGAAGTTCAGATAGATGCGGATTCGATACACAAATGGTTAAATATGCTAGAAGGTTATTTCTTTGTTCACCATTTTTCTGATAGGGAAAAGATCACCTTCACACTCCTTAAATCTCTCCCCCATGTCAAACATTGGTTGGAAACTTACTGGGATAAAAGTTCCACAAAAGATTTTGGAATATATGGGCCCGATCCCACTAAGGATTTTTTTGTGTACGCGGTAAAGGAACAGTATTACCCTATTAGAAACTATGAGGACCAGTATATGAGATGGCCACACTGCAACAAGATAGGGGCCAAGTATTTCTCGAGCTCACCAATACCTTCCATACCTTGCGCACCAAGTTGGGTATCAAATATTGAACGACATTTGGTTCTGAAATACTGTGGGGCTCTACACAAATAGATCAAAACTGAAATGGACTTTCTAGACATCTCATCACTCAGTGTTGCTTATTGATATGTTGTTAAAATAGAGCAGAAATTTAAGCACCGGAACAAACTGGAGTTCAGGTTTGCAAATACATTACAACCAAAGTATGATAAATACGACCCTAACAAACAATCTCCCAAAAACCAGTCCAATCCACATGAAAAGAAGGGTCATGGGAAGACAACGAAGGACACCAGAAAATGGTGCGATTTCCACACAAGCCCCTGGCATAACACTGATGAATGTCGCTCAAAATAGTCATTGGTGAAACATGAGTTGAACCTTGATTCATAATCTAATTCAGACAAATACTGACATAAGATAGATCATCGATGTAGACCCCACTTCTATTGTCGCGACTGCAACAATTCAACTTGAAGAACCAACATATCCTGAAGAGGGGGGGCTCCTTTTTCATTCAAAAATTTGGGTGAAGGGGAACCTACTACATTTTATTGTTGATAGAGGAAGACAAAAGAACCTCATATCAACAGAGGTCGTCAAATAGTTGGGATTGTCGACAACACCACATCGACATCCATACAACATCGGGTGGCTTCACCAGGGATGTGATCTCCATGTCAGACAACAATTTCGATTATCATACGACATCTAGCCCTTCAAGGATGAGGTATTATGTGATGGTACTCCACTGTATGTCTGTGATGTTCTCTTTGGATAGCCATATGTGTGGAAGCACCATGATATCTATGAGTCTTGACCCAGTAGTGTCATTGTTACTCTAGGGGGTCATCTCTACAGGATACTAGAGGTGGTTCCAACTAGTGTCCCAACTAAATAGTGCCCCAAGTTAGTATCTCATACTACAAAATTTATCTTCTTCACAATCTATTCAAATGGTGAACAGAAGGATATTGCAACCACTACAGCCTTGGCCCAAGAACCTTCTATCCAACAGACACATGTCGACAAGACTGCACCAAAGTGAAAATATTTCTTTTTCACATAGAAATATCATGTAGCTAGACTGGTTAAAAAGACCCAACCTTCCAGCCACAAGTTAGTGAAAACCTTCAAAAAGCTAAGCAACACAACTTCTCCAACAAGGCAAGCAACTCATCAAGATGCAGATTCAACAAACTATTTTCCCTCTCCCCTAAGCACTCAACGCAATGGATACTAATTCTTCCCAAGGAGAGAGGATTGATACAGGTGGATATCGGTGGCCACCCACATTTTCCAACTCGCTCAAAACAGTTTTCTATCAATTTTGGCAATTACTATTTTTAGCAGTTTTTAACTTTTGAGGCCATTTTGAGGGCCTAAATGAAGGTTTCTTGGGATCTATATTCTCAATGATGGCTGAAGGATCTCATTAAACCCCCAAAATGAATCTCCTCAATGATACCTTTCCAACGAGCTATTGTGTGCCCCAAACAAATATCGTATGCCAAAGTTACACCCTCGAGAAGTTGATACACCAAACTACCCAAAACGGGGTCGACAAAATTGTTGGCTTTTCATCTTCTGGGTTTAGGGTTTTGGATTTTCTTTATGATAAAAATTCCTTTGTAGCCTCATTGTAAAATCATCTTATCATGGATCTGAGTATCTGTCACATCTCTTCTCAAAGATAAGTTGCCACCATTCTAGCGAGTCTTTCACTCTGTACTTTACAGTCTTTGTACATTTTCGCTCATTAATAGAAAATTGTGTATTGCTATATATATGTGTTTATGGTTGCATCTATGATACATTTATGTTATAATATTGGATATCTAAGTTATCTTTGTACATTTCTCCAAAAATAATCTGGATCAGTACTAGATCCAAATAGAATTTGAGTCTACTCTAGTTGTCACACCAGATCATAATAAAATGGTGGAACTAAATGTCGATATCGGTGAGGAATTTATGAAGCCACAATGCCTGGATGGTGATTTTGACTACTCTCTGTTGATGAAAAGGAATAATATATCCTAATACCAACACCCTTGAATTTTGTGTGGCTAATGAGAAATAGGAAATAATGTCACCCTATGTTTATAGCCTTTACAAAAACTCCAACCAGCCCTCAAGAAATATTTTCTTAGAACCAATGTTTTTTTCTTTTAGGTTGTTCATGAAAAATAAAGACAAAAATAAAAGTTTCTGATAAAAAATTTGATATTTTAATCAAAAACTTTAATGAAACAATCTAATATAAGATTACACAAGAAAACTCAAATGAGACTTCCAAACCATCAAAAGATTTTATTTCAATCAAATATGATCATACAACCAACAATGTTCTTCACACTCAAAGGTGTGGACTAGGAGGAGACTTAGTAGTCAAATATGGAATATTACATCATACAGAAACCACTGACATCATCTAGTGAAACCAATAATGAAATAGAACTAAAATATCAAATCCAAATGACACTACTTTGACTTTGCATAAAACTCTATATTAGTACTGAAACACAATTCCTAAATCCAACAAGAATCCACAGACTACCAAGACAGATGGTCAACCTTCAGAAGTATAATAGTAGATTAATAATTCTTAGTTCTCCTAATTTCCACCTTTAGTCAAGTCCTTCTATCAATAAGAATCTCTTATCATCTTAGGTATATCAGATATGAATGTAGTAAGTAATCTAACGGAATAATGAAAGATGAAACCTCATCAGAGTTGTATCCTTTCTCTCCCCCTTAGCTTGTCCCTTAAACCTGATTTTATTATTCTTCAAAGTAGTTTGAGAAGCTCAACTACTTTTTGTTAAGTTGTTAACTAACCATTAGTTATCTAATTAGAACAACTCATAAGTAAATAATAATACAAATACTAGATAATTATCATTAAATAATAACTAATAAGTGGGATCCTTTATTCCTTTCTTTTTTAATTTTCAAATAAAACCTCCTTGTGTCTCCGTTTATTTAAATAAATAAATATGACACCTCATCATATCCCATTCATCAAAGTAAACCAATAACAACCCTTGTTACTCCCATAGTTTAAATCATTAAATAAAATAATAATAATAAATTCTTATCTAAAAATATTTTCCAAAATGTAACGTTGTCTCAAAACATCATAAAAATATGCATGTTGTCCAAAATATCATCAAACAAAACTTTTAAGAAAAACCATATATGTTATGGGAGGCAATATCCTTTTTGTCACTATTTTTTGTGAAAATGAAGTGATAGAGTGTGATGATTTATGGGAATACCTTGATCCATATGTCATTTTCTTCTGTTTCCCTTTATTATCTTTATGCTCTATGATCTTAATCTTTTTTGGGAAAGCATGGGAGGTTAATGAATGAGGATGATAGGCATGCTAAAAAGAAGGTGGTTGAAGGGGAAATTAAACATTAGACCAAGTATGAAATTTCCTCTACTCAGGATGGATGACATCATGCAAACCATCATTGACTGGCCTCACCAAGGGTCCTGAAACATGTGGAAAAACTGGAATATTGATGCTAGGGGGTGGATTTTCAGGAACAAGAGGTGGTCTATAGGCTTGTTGGCCAACTAGATTCAAGAACCTTTTCTACAAAAGCTGGTTAAATTATTCAGAATCTGCATCGAAGTGGATCGAAAATATCAATCTTTTATTACCCCTATGCCATGGTCCTACACCTATGCCTCCATTATTTCTTCTTTGACCATGGTTTTCCCTACTAAAGAATATCATACTAAGAAAACAATATGGAGGGATACAAATTACTTGATCCCTCTATAGACCAGCTCATCATTGAGCATAATATCGATTTCAAGGAATGTCCCTCACATTCTCCACATAAGCCACATACATAAGATTTTGTATGTCCACCAGTTGTGAATGATGAGTCCACACATTTAGATCACACCATAGATTGTAGTTCTGATATATAGTCATAGGATTCATAGGATACATTTGCATAGTCATAAAATTCATATGCATATTCAGTACATGCAAATGAGGAGCCAGAGAAAATTCCCAAGTGGGAACACTCCACACTTTAGAATGCAGGATATATTTTTGTCGATCTAGTGGATCCGAGGAGGACTAGATATTAGTTTTAGGATCTCCTCATGTAATCATTTCCATTAAATCCACGATGCCTCCACATTATTTTATGGTCCAATATTCATACCTACATACCTACAGAGAGGTTGTAGGGAACCCCTTCTGGGAAGGCAGACAAGTGAGAAGGAAAACAAGTGAGAAGACAGACATGTGAGAAGACACAAGGCAAGATTAGTTGCCAAAGGATTTCAACAAATCCATGAGATCAACTATGATGAGATGTTTGATCTAGTAGAAAGGTTGGATTCTATCAAGTTGGCCCTTTCCATTGTAGTATCCATGATATGGAAAGTACATCATATGGAAATTAAGAATTGTTTTCTTCACGGGGATATCTCAGGGGATATTTATATAGATAAATCACCTAGATTGTTAAATAATTCATCTTTAGTGTATTGACTAAAAATTCAATTTATGGCACATAAATACCTCTCGAGCGGATGGAAACCCTAATGCTCTACAACACCTCCTTCACACTCACTGCATGCACTGACACACATGATTCCACGCCTGTAGTATGAGACACTCTGGTAAAGGCACTACATGGCGACTGAGTAGTCAAGATGAGTCTGTAGGGGAGGGGGGGGGACCCCTCGTACAACAATATTACAGCCAATGACAGGGAAGGAATGCATGCCAAAAGACCTACCTTTGAACCATTGCCACATCTACAAGATCAACTTCTCACCCAGGAACATGGGCTAAGGAAATAAATGGATGTAGAACCAAGTACATCACATCCAAAAGGTTCTCATGGGTGGGAACCAGGCAAGTGCATCCCACAAATGGACAAACCCCCTCGTCATATCATTAGCTCAACATGAGTAGATGAGCATAGCCAATTGATGATGGAGCATGCCCTGATAGGAAAGTTACTAGGGCTATGGCCAACCGAACGTGACCTCACATGATGGATAAAGCACTAGTGGAACCCTAAAGGAGACTATGAAGTTCATCTTAGCTCCAAGGGTTTATTCACGATCATCCTATACAACCTTGAAGACAAGGACAAAATCTTCGATAATGGGTCATACTTCTACAACTCAGCTAAGATGTTTTTGTGTTTTTGGATGGATAGGTTCAACCCAGAGAAGGAGGATTTCACAATGGCACCAGTATGGATCCGGCTGTACTCTCTGCCTCAAGAATTCTGTCTGGAAGAAATACTCATGGGCATTGGGAACACAATGGGGTGATATGTAAAATCATCGAAACCCACAAAAATGAGAAAATACACCTCTTATGCCCGCATCTCCATTTACATGGACATCTCAAAAGCCCTACTTGGATCAATCACCCTAGAATATCAGGATGAGGACTGGAATCAAACAATCAACTATGAACACATCCCTTTTCATTGCAGAAACTGCCATGAGCATGGCCACCTCTTCAAAGACTGCCCCTTGAATGCCCTAAGCAGAAAATCTAGTGACAACAAGCAAAAGGATGGATTCACCACCATCACTGGCCAGAAAAAAAACCCACCACGGAATCAGAACCAGGGTGCGGCCCCAAAAGTTCCAACCAAAAACTCCTATGATGTACTGTCTCAGTTGCCAAAAGAAAAAGAGATCCAAAATCCTCACCCAGACAAAACTCAAGAAAGAGAGAAAAGCTAGGTTGAACCCCTCTCGACTCAAACCAAAGAGACTATCCCAGCCGATCAAATGGGAACAGATGGGGACACCATGATGCAGTTGTATGAAAATGATCTGGAGGATATCGATCTGGAAAAACTTGATGAAGCTCTCAACCAAAAAGATCTGCAAAATATCCTTGTGGACCAAATCTGTAAATTCCATAAAGTCTTCACAAACTCCACAGCTGGATCTACGACAAGACTGGGAATAGCCACAGATCCAAGTATAGATTCAAAGCGAGTACCAAGGGAAAACAAAAGGAGGGGACGTAAATCAACCCAACAACTCATCAAAGAAGCAGGAAGCCTAATGCTTAACTTAGGGCATATCCAATGTCTCTCGGAGGGATACCTCCAGCCCCCCACATTCATCATGATGAAGATAATCACATGGAACATCCGTGGACTCAATGGTAGATCCAAACAAAGGATCCTACGAGACTACATCAAAGAAGAAAACTCAGATGTTCTATTATTACAAGAGACAAAATGTGCTGGAATAGAGGTGGAAACCATCTTCCACAGAGTCTGGAGGGGTTGCGATTTCTTCCATTCAGATTCCTTGGGAGCATCCAGAGGCTTAGCCATTCTTTGGAACCCTAATACTGTCACGATGAAACAACCCTTCTCCACGATAGGCACACTTGTGACCTACTTCACAGTAACACGATCAGCCAAGGAAAGAGTTATCACAAATGTTTATGGACTGTAGAGTGCACAAGACAAGGAAAGATTCATAGAAAAAATATAGCACATCAAAACACTTATCACTATGCCCAACTAGGTCCTGGGAGGAGACTTCAACATGATTCTGATGCTTGAAAAGAAAACTGGAGGAACCAAAAGGCTGGAGAAAGACAGTGGTAAGTTCAAATCCCTCATAGACCATTTAAATTTGGGGGATATTGAAACCCGAAATGACATATTCACTTGGTCTAATTGGCGGTCCAACCACCAGCAAGTGGCCTTCCGTTTAGACCATTTCCTGGTCACAGAGACCCTAATAGAAGAGGACCCTACAATGGAAGCCAACATACTACTAAAATCCTGCTCAGACCATTGGCCCATCATTTTTTGTCTGGATCCGGGAAACATTCCCAGACCCAAACCCTTCCACTTTGAAAAATTATGGCTTTCCCACCCAGACTTCCAACTGCTTGCTCAAACTTGGTGGACCTAGGCTGAAATCAACCATGGAACTCATATGTACAGATTTTACCAGCGCCTCAAAAACTTCAAGAAACACCTGAAGATCTGGAACAAAATCACCTTTGGAAATATTTTCCAACGAATGCAGGAAATTGAACTCCGGCTGGAAGACCTGCAACAAAATTTTATCTCAGGAATTAGAACCATAGAATTAATGAAAGAAGAAGGGGATCTATAATAAGAACTAGAAGAGCGGAAAACAAAGAAGAAATTCTATGGTGTCAAAAGTCCAGAGTTCAATGGCTTAGAGAGGGCGAGTGAAACACTAAATTCTTCCACCGAGCAATGGTGCACCAAAGATAGATAATTCGAATGAACCAACTGGAGGATGCTCAAGGTAACCCTCTAAGGGAACACACCCAAATAGCCGAGGAACTCAACACCTACTATAAATACCTTCTCACAAAAACCAACGAGAACACGGAGGAAGGAATTCAAATAATAACAAGTCACATACCTTCGTTGGTCACCCCAGAAGAGAATGGAGTTCTAATGTGTCCTATCACCCAGAAAGAAGTGGACCAATCCATAAAGTAAATGCCCCAATGGAAATCGCTAGGACCAGATGGCTTCACCACAGACTTCTTCCATAATTGTTGGGACCTAATCAAGGAGGATGTTTGGCAATTTGTTGAAGAATCCAGATCATCAGGCTAGATACTCTCCGCCCTTAATGCAACATTTCTCACACTCATCCTGAAGGAGGAGTGGGTCACTCATCCCAAGAAGTTCAGACCAATAGCCCTCTGCAATGTCATCTACAAAATTATCACAAAGGTGATTTCTACTCGTCTCAAGCCAATCCTACCTTTCATCATTTCCAAAGAACAAGCAGGCTATATGGAAGGTAGACAAATCATGGATAGTGTTATCTTGGCTAATGAAGTGATCCACTCACTAAAAATGACCAAGATCCCAGGTATTCTCATCAAACTCGACCTTTCAAAATATTTCGATCGAGTAAGCTGGAAATACTTATGCTCCATGCTCAATTCCTTTGGTTTTGACAATCAGTGGGTAAACTAGGTACTTAAGATCACCTCCTCTACCTTATTTTCTATTCTTGTTAACGGAGTACCTTCCCAACCCTTCTCACCCTTCAGAGGCATTCAACAGGGTGACCCTCTATCCCCGGTCCTCTTTGTGATGATGGGAGAAGGCCTAGGGCACCACATCAAGGCCGAAATTCTGGAAGGCTCCCACACATGCCTGACCCTGCATAACATTCATCCTGCACCCTCCCACAACTAGTTTGTTAAGCCCTAATTAGTGGCTCATTACCCCTTGATTGGGGCATATTATATTAGTAATGTTATTTTATTTATGTCGGCTTTAGGCCATTAGTTGTAATTATACCTCTTAGTCTCCTATATATACCAAGGAGACATTTTCATTTTGAATCATCTTGTAAATGTACATTTATGTGGGAATAAGGAGGTTTCCCCCTTGAAGAGGCTTATCATCTGAATTTATCTCTTTTTCAAGGTGTTGAGTACTTATTCCGAGGTTTTTCTATGCTATATTGATATTTGGTTCTTACCATAAATTCCACTTGGCACATCCAATTTTGATCAGACCTATGGCATTGTAGAGAAGAAATATTAGAGAACTACAAAAAATAAAGTTTCATACCTAGAAGGGACAAAACTTTGGAGATATAATAGAAGAAATATTATATAGAAGAACCACCTCAAAATTAAGGTTCAAAATTTATACTTGGCCAACATGCCACCCAAAAAGGGAAATTCTACACCCAATAAGCCTCCAGACAATCCTACTTGGACTCTTGATGAAGGTTAAGAAACACGTAAAAACATAAATGATTTACAAAAGAAAATAGTAACAAAATATGAACTACAAGAGATGGAAGCTAAGTTGGAGGCAAAGATGGATGGTTTCATCAAAGGATTGAAAAAAATTGTAATAGAGAGGACACCTGAAAGTGCAAATGTATCCCATGAAATTCATGATGAGGACACAAGGAAGGTGAATCAAGAATGGAGGAACTCTAACATTGGGTTGAAGACCAACCACGTTCCTAAGATCGATATGAGGAAGTTTGATGGCAAGGACCTTATCACATGGATACTTCAGATGGAGCAATTCTTTGATCTACATAATGTGCCACATACACAAAAGGTACAAATTGCTTCTTTATATTTAGAACTCAATCAATTTGTATGGTATAGATGGTTGTGTTCTCACAAATCACTCATCACTTGGACAATTTTCACAGAAGAAATGATAGCACACTATGAGGATACAAGGATCAATACCTTCTTTAGCCAATAGATAAATCTCAGGCAAAAGGGTTCAATTACAGAGCACATTGAGAACTTCCAAAGATTGAATATAAAGGTAACAGATATTACAGATGAGAACTTGATTGATGTGGTCATAGGAACTTTAAGAGATAACATTCAACATGAGGTTTTCCTTTGGGAACCCAAATCATTGGAGAATGCATTTAGGGTGGCAAGAAATGTTGAAAGTAAAAATATGGCCATGGATACTAGAAGGACCAATCCTAACATCTATAGAGAGAATAATTCTCTTTCTTCTAAAACACCTCAACCTACATGGTTGACACCTCAACAATTGGAGGAAAGAAAAGCAAAGGGTTTATGCTTTAATTGTGACAGCAAGTACAGTAAGGGACATAAGTGTGGTGAGAAGAAATTATTCTACATAGATTG
>JZKD02S0849959.1:271340-284262 GCA_000966675.3 Picea glauca | reverse complement strand
AAGAGCCTGAGTACACCATCATTAATACACCATCATGATGACCAAAATCATGGGTAACAGAATGCCCCCCAAAGTATGAGGTTGGAATTGGTGACAGCCAAAAGACTTTGTAAGCTGCATGTGTGTGTCAGAAACTAGGAGCACACCTAATCGGAAACCTGCGACCAACCAAGCATCTGCAGAATATCATATATATTAATTCTGAGGTAGGCATCCCCATACTCAGATCACATATGGATGACAATTATAAACATGGGTCACGACCACCAATCATATACTGTGGATCCATGCCATCAAAATATAGCATAACCACCAGGAATACACTATGGATCTATGTGAGAAATTTCAAATTAAGACGACATATCCACGAGACATACACAGTGGATCTATGTGTTGCAAATTTATACAAACTCCATCGCAACCTGGACAAAAGGATCATATCTAGGGTCTTCAATCTTTTCACCCAAAAGTACGAATCTAACCATGTGATTACATGTTTCGAAGTCGAACATGGCAGAAACCACTTGATTACCGGTCATTGATGAAACCGTTAACAAGTGCGAGGGAAATCACCATTGATGTCAATGACTCCCAAGGTACTCTAATACAATCCATCGAGTGTGAATGAGTGAGTTGAAGTTGAACAATTGATGGAATCTTTCGATTAGAGGTCAATGATGTAAATCCACTATCGAAAGCGAGGAAACCTGCCATTGAGGCATGCAAGCTCCAAGGTACCAAAGAATTTCTATGTCTTGATTCCAGATAATGAGATGAAATCGACAGAACAAAAATCATCACAGGAGGGCCTTGATGTATCCCCCATAAATGACATGAAATGAGTAACAGATTTTGAAGGTAGAACAGAGTATGATGCAAATTGAACTGGACACAGGGAAGGTCGACACAGAGAGAATGGACAACTGCATATGGCCGACTCAATAGAGGTTTCAGATCGAATTCTCTTGAACATATGAACGACATGACCAATGATTTGGCAGCATTGACTCAAAGACGACACAGGGAATGAGCTTGTAGTATATCGAATGAGAGACCAATGGATTTGCCAAACTGACTTCAAATATAATGAATAGGGGGTGTCATGTTCAAGAGCGACACTTACTACCAATCAATATGAATATGATAACATATCCCTTTCCCAAATTTTCCCCCACCATTTCTAGCGAGTACCTCTTTATTTTTATGCAAGCTTGAGGAGGATAACATATGCTTGTTGATATAAGCTTATCCTTCAGATAAGTCCTTTGGAGTATGTTTAATGAACCCTAAGAAGGAGTGGTTCGGTCCCATGAAGGGTCTGTCAATGTTTATTTAACGAGTCTAGAGATAGAAAACTCGAAGGTTTTTCACGATTATAGAGTCTAGAAAAACACTTAAAAGATAACTCTCTCAGTTCCTTTTCTGTAAAATAGTCCGATGAGACCGAAAAAGAGATAAATTATCGCTCACCAGATGCTTTCTTCAGATACTTTATCGAGCGTGAAAATAGCAAGGTTGCTCGTCCATCTTTTCATATTTAGAGAGTCTGAAAAGAGCTTAAAGAGGAATCCAGGGGGGTTCCTTTTTCGTATAACCTTGCTGAGCCCGAAAAAGTGATAAGAGTATGCTCGATCACGTTCTCATGTATTTTCGAGTGCGAGAACGGACAAACACCACGCTCGAGGTTTTATAAAAAAACCATAAAAAACAATCAAAACATGCGATGAAAAAGAAAAAATATATCCGCATCCCTGTACATGAACATCGAAGTTGTTACGCCTGCAAAAGTTACACTCAAAAGGACATTAGGGATTAGGTTTTAATAGATAAATAATCATAGAAAACCAAATAACATGGTAAACGTAAATATAAAGGAGTAAAAACTCTTTTTACCATATCATTTTCACTTTTCCACTATTTGAGCTCAAAACCCCCTCTTTTACCCTCGAAGTTCAACATCAGTTTGCGGGAGTTACGAGCGTCCATTCATCGAGCCGTCAGCAACAGTGAGGTAGGCTCTTTGTCCTCTACTCTTTCATGGTTTAATTTTTCATTTTCGTTGGTTAAAATTCATTTTTTGAGTTGATTTCATGAGCCCTACTTGCGCTCAACCATTCTCGCAGGTGGGCTACATGGGACTTGCGAGAATGGGTGATTCTCGCAGGTGAGCCCACAACAGCCTATGATCTTCTTGCACTGTGCCCAAAGGGAACCTGCGAGAACTGCAAAGAACAATTTTTTTTTTAAGATTTTACTCAATAAAAAGGAACCAATTCATGAAGAGAGTTGCCAATCTTCTTTTTGTGCTTCTTATGCAGGTAATTGGCCATCAAAATGGTTCTTGAATGGCACGAAAGGGAGAACGAAGAAGACAATGCTATTGTTGGAAATCATCCACCCACTATTGCTGCTTTGAGAAATTGTGGCCTTTTGAAGTACTTTCATATCCCGGGCATGAGGGCCCAAGTCAGGTTATTAGAGTACCTGGTGCATATGTGGGATCCCGATCAGCAGGTATTTCATGTGGGGATCCACACACTGTTCTTAGATATTGAAGAAATTTACTTCTTGACTGGATTGTCACGGCGGGGGTACCATGTGATTCTGACTGGTAGTAGAGGTGGTGGGCTGCCCATGAGTGAGTACTATCGTTTACACTATGTTCCCGAGGTAGAGAGGAAGAAAGGAAAAGTAGTTATTTGGGGGGTACGGGATTTGACCCTCCACACTATCTTATTCACCATAGCTCGGATGGCTGGGAACTCAACTCCTCACATGGAGCTATAGAGTTACTTCCAGTATGCTATTGAGTGTACTGAACCTCGGGTTTTTAACTGGGTAGATGCAGTTCTTCGTAGCATAAAAAGACAGTTGACCAAATGCAGATGAGGCAACCTGAAGCAATTCGGGTACGGATCTTTGTTAGTGTCCTTCTTTCTCGAGAGGGTTCCATTACTGAGACTGCAAGTTGAGTGGAATTTAGCAGCTCCTAGGGATCCAAGAATGCTGAGATGGTGTCAGCTCATGGCCCAGCACGTGGTTGGACCAATCATCAAGTATGATGATACCTTCTTTGACTGGCTTCAACCACAGATGTTGATGGTTGACGATTATGCTTATGCCAGGTTGGATTTCTGAGGAGATCCAGACTTAGTACTTCCAGAGGATGCTCAGTGGGGGGAACTTGGTAAGAAGTACACAATTTTTTTTTCTTTTAAATGTTTTTGTTTTATATGTTCATCTAAAGACTAAATACTAAAATCGTTTTTGATGACATATATGTTGGACCTTACCGACCTCCTAGTACTTCTCCCATTTAGCGGCAAGGAGAGGTAGCACTAGCACCACAATATGCCGAGGATTATCAAGTAGTGGAACAAAATCTAGACGGCTTGACCGCAGATATTCCAGACATGCCTCTTGAAGAGGTTCCACGACGTGATCAACATCATACAGTAGGAGTGTCATGGTCCATGAGTCGACTGCTCCGTAGAGTTGCCCGGGCAGTCGTGTGTTACCATGAACATCATCCATGGCATCACTTTATAGAAGCTATGAGCTTCAGATTTTGACATTTTGATATTCAGACAAACTTTTTGTAAAAAACTCTTTTGATCGTTATATATACAGACGGCTTCTACCGGTTTACCTTGTATTGTGTGAAAATTGATGTGATTGATTTATAAATGATCCAAATGTCTGTCTAATACATAGTTAGCCAATGCATCTGTTAATGTATTTAGACATCTATGAATATGTTGCTATTCAATGTAATCAAAATAACGTTCCAAGAGGCGAATTCGCAAATACACCCGTAACAAAGTAGGACTTCAAATAGTATAGACATTACTTAACTGTAGTACTACAAGTTGTGAATTGAATCGCACAACCAAATGACGGATTACGAGCGAGATAGCATCAACCAATAATTCAATAACGACACTATACTCTTCAATGTTGTTGGTCACACGGCTAAGACACACACCTCGTAAGGAGACAAGTTCATTTGTAGGGGTATAAATTGCCCATGTAGCGGAAGCAAGGTTTTAAGTACTATGGCTAGTGCCATCAGCGAAGCCAATATAGGGTAGCGAAGACTCCGACATCTAGAAATCAAACACAACGTCACATAAGGGTAGAGACCAGATAACGACAAAAGAAAACTGTAGTAACACACAAGAAGTATGATACAATAAAAATACAAGTACTCGTGCATAGATGATTTTATGCATAGTACTTCTTCAAGTACAACCCATTCCTGGGTTCACTCAAAGGGATACCATCGTAATCTACTAACTCATAAGCTCCTTTTTCCAAAAATCGTCGAACGATATAAGGACCTCGCCACATGGCTTCGAATTTTCCAGCTCCTAGCATATCTCGATCTTGATCATAGAGGAGAACGAGATCACCTTCGGAGAAAAAGCGAGGCTTGACATGTTTTTCGTATTGGACCTTGACACGTTTCTTCTGATTTTCTATAACTAGGGTAGCATCGCGTCGAGTTTTGTCCAATTGCATAAGATACAATAGACGTTCTTCCTCAGCAGAAGTGTTTGGTAGGAGTTCAATAGATAGTTTTAAAGAGGGTATCTCGCATTCAATTGGGAGAATAGCTTCCAAACCATAGACTAACTAGAAAGGTGTAAACCTAGTAGCAGACTTGACAGATGTCTAATAAGCCCACAATGCTGAAAACAACATTGTGTGCCAACTTGTTTTGTGAATCCCTATCATTCATCGGAGCATAGTTATGAGAAATTTGTTGATTTCTTCGACCTGGCTGTTGGCTTGTGGGTAATAGGGCGTTGACTTATCATGGAAAAGACCCAACTTTTCAGTAAGTTTGAACATCATGAAGTTTCTGAAGTGGCTACCGTGATCAGTGACGATAGCCGGGGGAACACCAAAATGAGCTATGACGTGATTAAAAATGAATAATGGTACGGTCTTTCTAGTGTTGTCAAATGTCAGCATCGCCTCGACCCATTTCATAAAGTAATCGATGGCTACAATGATGTAACCATGCCCCCCAGCCGAGTGAGGGTGACATGTAATGAAATTGATGCCCCATTTCGCGAAAGGACCAACTGAGACCATAGGGTGAAGAGGAGCAGGATGTGACCGTATCTTCTGATTATAGGTCTGGAAAGCATGGAATTTATGAATGGTGATTATGCAGTCGTTAAACAAAGAAGGCCAAAAATACCCTGCTCATAATATCTTCTGGGCAGTAGCATACCCAGACATATGACCACCGCATGCTCCATAATGGCAGTCATTCAGAGCTTTCTCGGCTTCGTCGAACGTTAGGCAACATTGAAAAACAGAGTCAATTCCCCGACGAAAAAGAGTATCCCCAAGGATAATGTATTGACAAGCTTGATCGTGTATGCGATGTCGGTTAGTACTAGAAAAAGTTGGTTGGAAAGTCTGGGTTTGGAGATATATAATGATATCCCCATACCAAATATCATTAGTGCTAATAAGGAAAAGATATTCATCGGGTAATGAATCCACTGCTACTGTTTCCATTGCAAAATGGGCAAAGTCGCATATCAACTCAGCAAAAACTAAGGACTTCTTGGACTTTGTGCATTCGAATTCCAAGTCAAACTCCTGGAGAATCACAATCCATTTGGAGTATTTTCCCCCTAGAAATTGATGGGTAAGAATGTGTTGCATAGGGTTGCAGTGAGAAATCACTGTAGTCTTGCACGAGAGGATATAGTGTTGGAAGCATTGGATGGCTTGGACGGCAGCCAGGGCCAGTTTTTTGACATGTAGATACTTGATTTCAGTTGGCGTTAGACTTCGACTCAGGTAGTAAATAACATGTTCGTCGTTAGCATCATCCTCTTGGACGAGAACCATACCAATGGTGTAATCCGAGGCAGCAAGGTAGAGGAAATAATCGCGATTGTAATCGGGGGGAAAGAGAAGCGGAGCATGCGTTAGGGACAATTTCAAAGCTTCAAAAGCATGGTTGGCGATGGTATCCCAAACGAACTCTGAATCCTTCTTTAATAGCCGCGTAAATCCATGAGTTATCTCGACATAATTTGGGACAAAACGACGAAGAAATTTTGTTTTCCCCTACAAACTTTGTAACTGGTGAAGAGTAGAAGGGGGAGGGAGATTAAGGATCGCCTCAACCTTTAAAGGATCCACCTGGATCCCTTGACGTGAAACAATAAAACCTAGAAGGCGGTCGGATTCCACGCAGAAAACACACGTGTGAGGATTCAAATGTATACGGTAGAACCGATAGCGGACAAAAATGGCTCGGAGGTGTGTTGGGTTATCAAATGGGCACATTGAGTGAGCTGGTAAATCTTCCAAATATGGTTGAACGATGTTTTTGATATCATGTAAAGCGTAAGAAATAGCACGTTAAAAAGTTGCGCCAGCGTTCTTGAGACCGAAAGGAAGTTTCCGATAGGAAAAAGTACCCCAAGGACAAATAAAAGCAGTCTTATGTTGATACTCGGGAACAATGTTGATTTGATTATATCCAGAGAAACCATCCATGAGAGAGAAGATTTCACTTCTGGCACAGTCATTGACAATCTGAATGATGAAGGGGGTAGGAAAGTTGTCTTTTGGACAAGCTTTGTTGATATCCCTATAATCAATGCATACGTGAATTGTACCTTGTTTCTTGTCGATCGGGACAAGATTGGAAACCCAGTCTGTGAGAGCCACCAGATAAATAAAGTCGGCTTTCAGAAGTTTCTTGACTTCAAGTTTGATAGCAGCCACTTTATGTAGGTGAACTGGACGAAGGCATTGCCGGACGGGTTTAGCTTCGGGGTATGTCTTGATCTCATGTATCACAATCTCAGGGTCGATACCCGACGTTTCTTCGTAGCTCCATGCGAAGATATCATGAAACTCTTTGAAAAGGGATGTGTAGGTGATGACTTTGTCAGAATAACACGAAGCTCTGATATGGACATTTTCGACAATCCCAGGTTTGATGGATATGTCAAGGGGAATAGTGGGTGAGATATTGCTTAAGTTCCTTTCAGAAAACGCATCATGTGCAGACTCGGGAATTGTCAATATGATGACAACGATTGATGAGGTCGGAATCCATTGATATTTCTCAATGGTATGTTGCTCCAGAAAGAGGATGAAATGATGATGCCCATCGTTTTAAGGGGTGTCCTCCATGACAGACATGATCATCTCATCTGTGGGAAAAATGACACGGAAAGGATCGGGAAACAACTCACCAAGAGAGGGGGTAGAAGGTGTTGCCGATTGAATGGCCTGATAGGCGGATTCGACCGGACTTAACGTCATTGCATCACCGTAACGAAGATGATCTCTAGGGTCAGGTATTATCCAGGGGTCGTGAGATGTAGGAAGTTCATGAGGCAAGGTGGAGATCATGTTGATGGAGGCAACAGATGAGTGTGGAACATTGGGCGGTGGAATGGGGAAAGTACCCATTAATGAAGAGTCCTTGAGAAGGCCTACACCGACATTCTCATAACCCAGTGGGGTTTTAGCGATAAACGGCATGTTGCCAGTATGGGTGTTGAAATTGAAGAAGGCTAGTTGGTCGACGGTGACAACCTTATCTTGATGTGGGAAATGTACCACATGGAAAAGGGTTGACACAACTGCGTGCATGGAATCGATCCAACTACGGCCAAGCAGAAGATTATAATCAAGGGGAGCATCAAAGACTTCCACTTCGAATTGGACCATTTTTCCTTCTAACGTGATGGGCAATGAAGGAAGAACACCGTAGGGCTTAAAACCGGAGTTGTTGAAGACTTTAAGAGTGTTCTGGGATTCATTCAAAGAAGGATAGCCAATGACCTTCTAGTAAGCAAGAGACATTACACATGTCGAGGCACCCTCATCGATAACAGTGCGGCAAATGTTTTTGTTAGAGACAATCACTTGGATATGGAACGCAAGTTGATGGGGTAACCTTGTAATGTGATCTTCCAAGTAAAATATTATTAAATTCATATCCTTCAGATCGATTCCACCGATAGATTTCAACAGTGCCTTCCGTTGCATAGGAAAACTTTGAAGGACTTCAAGGGAGGACATCGGAGAAGGTGCTTGGGCCAGATCTTCAAAAATGCTATAGTTCTGGGCCACACGAGCATGAGGATTGAAAGTTTATTTCTGAATGACGCCCTTTTGGGGGTGTTGTAGAACTATTTCGAGGCTCAGTCATTCGAGATGAAGAGGATCGTTGGTAGATGGAGTCGCGGGAGAGGGTTGTACCAAGGAAGGAGGTAGATCATCAACCTTCTCTTTAGAGGGAGAATAATCTTTGGATCGATTAGTGAGTGCAACGTCACTCGGCTTTGAATTGCTAGTACACATAAAAACATATGATGTAGTAAAAGAGGAGGGTTGGTCATGAATGACCAACTGAGCCTGTTGTTGAGACAGGAAGGGTTGGGACAAAATGGCCGGAGTAGGTGGTTTTGGAGCTCCTTGAAGGAACTTAGTGACCTCGGCGTGTTGTGGACAATCCTTCATGTAGTGATCATCACCACAAATAAGACAAGGGTATCGAGGTTTGTGCGTATCCCGATCATCAACAGGGGTAGTTTTGGTTTTCTCTTCTTGAGAAGTATTTTTGCCCTCCTTATTCTTACCTCTCCCCTTTTTAGATTTGTTTTTACCAGCTGGGGTAGATTGGACTGCATTTACCTCAGAAGTCTTGTCGGTGGGAGGGGCAGGAGGCGGAGCATTTTGAACATTAGAAGAAGCAGGTTTGGGGTTTGTGCTTGAGGCGGAGTGTGGTTGGGCCTGGAAAGTGCCAATCACACTGTCAGCTACATGCAAGGTAGCTGGAGTATTTGAAGTTGTGGAAGTGGAAGGACGAGGTAAGTCAGGTAGTAAATCATAAAGGGTACCCGTTTGCGAGTAAACGAGGTCAAGATATTGAGCACGACTTATAGCCTTCTCTTCTATGACCACTCCACCCATGGCAATGTCACGACCGATGTCATTCACAAATGATTTGGTGAACCATTCTGCCAGAAACTGATCGGGGAGTTCGAGTTTAATAAGACGTCGTCTCCACCACCATTCATGAATGTGATCGGATATATGAGTGCCGTTATTCTGTTTGAAAGAAGTCAAAATCTCAGTCCCCATGTCATAATGAATTGGTAACTGGTAGTGTGTGAGGAAAGCCATAGCTAGGGTGTTAAAGTTAGAGAAGAAACCTCGTGGAAATTCGATATACCACTTTGCAGTAGAACCTGTGAGATTTTGTTGAAAAATATGTAAACGAATAGAGTCATCCATCAATGAGTTGGATGAACACGATAGGTGAAAAGTCATAACGTGATTGTTTGGGTCCTCTCCTGCTTTGTCGTCGAATTTGGGAATGTCTGAGGGTAACTTGCTTGGGATAGCAGGCCAGTGGGGAGAGTGATGAATTGGATCATTTAAAATCCTTGACAAATCAGGAAGATCCAAAGTGGCTATGAAGGGTAACTGTCGATTCACCTATGGGTACTGGTGGCTTTGGGGAGGAAGCCCTGTCGGCAAACCAGTATGACCATAAGTAGTTTGCATATAATGTGAAGACCCAGGAAGATTCGGTGATGGTTGAAGAGGATAGTAGCTCATAGAATTGTACCCTGGAACAGGGGCTTGAGTTTGAGCATTCACCCCCCAAATGGGATTGAATGAACCTGGATATGGTTGGCCCACACTAGGGGGTATTACAGACGCAGCTGGAAACTGCTACCCCCCAGTCTATTGAGAAGGATGTTGTATCAACTGATTCCAATACTGGGCCAAGGACGAAGGGATGTTTTGCCCATAAGGTGGGGTCGGTCCTCCCATCGAAGGTGGTGTTCCAATTGGGGGAAGTGTGCCAATTGGTGGTTGTGTTCCAATTGGGATTTGCATTCCAAAAGGAATTCTCCCACTGAGAGGGGGTTGAGTCATACCACCTTGGTGAAATTGTCCACCAACTGGAATCTGGTAATTTGGAGTGAATGATGGAATAGTGCCACTAGGATAAAGACTGCTAGTAGAAGATGAAGAAGGTCCTCCAAAAGGAAACTGAGGGAGTGTTGGAATAAAACTGGGAAGAGAATTCCTTGAAGAAGAAGGACCACCAGGAGAGTGGGATGGGGTTTGTGTAGGAGTGTGAATGGAAGCACTCAACACACAGTATCTGGGTGGTAGTGTCGGAGTGATGTTGGGCGTGTGCGGTGTGTTGATGGGAGAAAGACTAACCCCAGAAAAACCGGTAGGAACACTTGTAGTATCTATGAGATGGGCCATTTCGGCAGGGACGGTAAAGTGATAAGCGGTAGTCAATGGTATTGTCTCTGGACTAGAGATTTCGAAAATCACAAGTGGGTTGATTTCAGAAATCACAGGTGAACCTGGATCAAAAAGGTCCCGTCGGAAAACACCTGTAGACCAAAAATGATCTTGGCCTTCTATGCCTGGAAAGGGTCCAACTGGTGATCTAGAAGACGTAACAACTAATTCTCCGGAAGAATTCAGTCACATAAAAGGTCACTCAGAATTAGGTTGAAGTCGAAAGTCCTCTCGAGTATTTGTAATTCGAAAATGTTCTAGAGAGTCAGTGCATTCCACTTGTGGCATGGTGACGACTGTGACTTCACTTTGCCGAGGAGAGCCCTCGGGTGTACTTGTGGGCAAGGTTTGAGAATCTTCTAGATGCTCTGGAGATAAACCCTGCATTCTACGTGAACGACGTGGAGGAGCTATTGTAAATGAGTGACAAACTTCACAAAGAAAATTGTAGGGTCAACTTTGGTAAACAAAAACACGCACTAGTAAACAAAATCTAGGAAGCAACACCAGAAAAACAAGACCTTCTAATTCCGAAGTCGCTAGTTGGTGATGAAGTCCAACATCACAACAACGAGACGAGAAGGGGTTGGGCTAGGGTGGAAAAGTTACGCTGATGACCTGCTTAAGGAACTTACACCCTGGTGCAAGCTCCCACACATAATTGTGGGTATACCCTCCAAGGAGCCCAAGTGAGTTTGGTCAATGTCAATTCTAGGTACCGTGAAGAATTTCCCCTTCACAGTCACCTCGTGTAAGAACCTAGAAATATAGGCCACTAAAGTTACCACCAACAACAATAAAGCCTGGGGGGACAGTCGACAGTTCGATCCACATGCAAGGGCAGGGTATCTATCCCGAAATCAACTCAAAAGGATTCCACTCATCATTGTGGGTATACCTTGGAGTGATCCCCGTAATACGTGCAATCTCTACACTGATATCAAAAAGCAGGGTGAGTAACTCTGTCAATATCAATGTGACCTCGTGTTTGACCCTTGTGTGAGAAGGGCTTCCCAGGACAAGATGTTGCAAATGGAATTTAACACTCCCTAACACAAGATGCTATTGTGTGGTTTGTGCTTTGGAGAGTGTAACTCTCTTCCTACTTCAAAGCGCTATCCTAGCTAAATGTTGGTGTAATAGAGCCCTAGAAAAGAGTTACTAGGTAAATTTTACAATTGCGTAGTGTTATTAAGAGTTGTTGTTTACTCAAAGGAAACGGAGATGAAACTTATGTTGTATGACTCTGACCCAACGATGCATGGATGAGAATGAAAAATATATCGATTTTCGTTCAATGAATCCTATGTATGGAAGGGAGAGAGAAGTTTTCTGGATCAAACTTTGAACTACAAGACACAATTTCCTTTAAAATGCAAATGCAACAAATCACACATCAATAACAATTCTCTATTGTTTCTTTTTCAGTAAATTCAACAATTGATTTTCAATGTTTTCGAAAACGAAAATGATTTTTTGAAAGAAAAAATGTTTGTTCACTTTTCAAAAAAGGACCCACACCATGATAGTGAGATTACAGAAAATCAAAAACCAATGAACAAGCAATGATAAAACCCAAACAACTCTTTCAATGAAAACAAAAATAAGAAGCAAACCAATCTAGTTTTTTCAATCACATAAGAAAAGTGATCTCTCAAACAATAAGCAAATGATAAAGACCAAGAAACTCAACTTTTAACTGATCACCGGTCGGTCCTTAGCTAAAAAAGCACACTCAGATTCTGAAATCAGAGAGTATAACTATGCCAAGAAAAGTCAAGAAATGAAATTCA
The DNA here is from genome assembly GCA_000966675.3 of Picea glauca. Classification (NCBI taxonomy): domain Eukaryota; kingdom Viridiplantae; phylum Streptophyta; class Pinopsida; order Pinales; family Pinaceae; genus Picea; species Picea glauca. The sequence continues at coordinate 272,143 of JZKD02S0849959.1, read as the reverse complement.
AGACAAAAGTGACAAGAAGAGCCTTTGAAATCCTAAGACTGTTCACGCACGAAAACGAAGAAAAGAAAGACATCAATCAATGGTCCAAGAAACTCTTATGAGGCACCTAGACTGATCTGGGCAGTTGAAGATGCCAAAACTCAAATCCAAAAGTTTGAAAAAATGAGTTCGCAGGCTGGCAACATTACACAGTGTGAGAATTAGTGATTCTCACAGGTGGCCCTTGAGCAAAGTGCGAGAACCTCGCACTGAACCTAAAGGCAGGATGCGAACTCTACAGATTCTCGCAGGCTACTGTGGAGTGCAGTGCGAGAATGTCTGAAACTAGTCAAATTTTTGGAAAATGACACAAAATTTGAAGAGGCCTCTGGACCTAGAGGGTCTATCAGGGTATCCTGAAGACTCGGAGATTGATATGAAAGGATAAAAGTAAAACAAGAGAAAATGGCCAAGGAAAAATACCAAAAACCACAAGAAAACAGGTTATAATCCCTAGTGGAGTCGCCAATTTTGTTATTGGACTAATCGGTAGGTGCGGACACTAATAGATCTCCCTAGATCCACCTGGATCTAGAACAAAACATGACAGGACATGACACTTTCCCTAAGTTTTGACCATTGAATAAGCTAGTAGGAAGGAACAAGTAACATACCTTAGTATCGCTTCCTAAGGTCTCTATTACTCTCGCTTCGCTCCGGTGCTCTCGTGAGGTTAAGACCAAGACAACACAAACCAACCAAAGTGAAGATAGAAAAATATATTCAACTGTCAACTTATGTGTATGATCAAGGAATTACACAAT
>JZKD02S0849959.1:250611-265699 GCA_000966675.3 Picea glauca | reverse complement strand
TTTTTAGAGGATTTCCTGTCAATAAGAGAATGTTGTAATGCCAACATTAGTAAGCCTCTTTTAGAATACACATTGGTGGTCATATATTCATAGGGTCATTTGCATGATAAAAAAATTGGTTTTAGCATGAAAACAATGTTTTGATCCACATAATCATTTGTTGAAGGGATTAAAACAGTTCTTTTTATTCCAAGCTATATTTCTTGACACATACAATGTTAGTAATAATAGTGGTTCCCAATAATATGCTATACTAATTATTATTACTAATACATGATCCAAGCCATAGCCATATAACCGTTCACATTTGATGATTTTGATGTTGAAGTTTGGTTTCAAAATGATACACATATGTTTGTATTATGAATATGGCATCAAAAGTCTATGTCAACCTTCACAATTTGATTGTTGAGATATTCATATCACCCAAGATAAAAATGGAGATTTGTTTGGAGTATTGAATTAAAGTATTTGTACATGGAATTTAATGATGTTGGTGAAGTTTTTTGAGCTAGATTTGTGCCATGTGATGATGTCAATGTGTATTTTGGTTTTCATATTATGATTGACAAATATTGTTGATGTGGTAAGTTTCATAGCTGTTAAATTTAATATCACCCAAGATTGAAATGACCCATAGTAAATGCAGCGACCTTCGATATTTTCTCGAGATTTACCACCCTCAAGCTAGTTTTCATTGGGTTCATTTGAACATTGGCTTGTTGGATGAGGGTTTGGTTATATATAATGTATGAGAAGGTGGCATAATTGTTTTTAATGACGTATTCTACTACATATCCTACATTGGAATAGGTACCATGGTTTCGACTCTCTTTCATCCTAAATGATTACTCTGCAAAATGTTATTTTTTGGCTATGTATGATTTCATACATGAATGTTTGTTTTCTAGGACCGCTCCTTTCTCTGAATTCTTTTTGAAAATAAAATGAATTTGAAATATCTATATTTTATTTTGATACTCTTTTGACTAACTAGAATTTTTGGAATAAGTATTCAGTTTCAGTCCAGTTTGTGAATATGACAGTATTTTTGAGGTTTCATTGCAAGCAATAATTTTTTAGCTTATGTTAAAGGTCGAGTGAAATAAAAAGTCAAAATATTGAAATGTTTTTCTCTGAAAAGGAAGTATGTGGGTTAAGTGCTAGTTTGCAATATTTCTACATTTTATGGTATTAATGGTTGTGCTAGATTGTGATAATGAATAACGTTTCTAAGTTGTAACTCTTGAGTTCTTTGCAGAACTTGCATGCAAATGCGATAAGGTATCATTGCATAATGAGCTAGAGTTCTATTCCTTTGAAATATTGCAACTTGTGTTTGTGTTGGTTATTGTTCAAAGTTGAATATGGATTTTGGAAGGGTTTAAGCTTATATTTCAACTTGAGCATGGCTTGGATTTGGAGTTGCAATTTCGTTATGAATTTGTCTTGCAAATTGTTCAAGTATTGTCACCTTTTGGACTATTGTTGTTATTATGATAATGTTTGAACTTTGATTTTAAACCATAGCTATTGGTAAGATTTCTTAGAGGGTTTTGAAAAGAAAAATGAGAAAGTCTCCCTACAAATGAAGCCATATTAATATCCTTTTGGTAATGTTGAGTTCTATAAATTTTGATTTGAATTTGGGACAGGTTGGGTCATTTTATTATATGGTTGTATATCGAAATATTTGGAGGCTCTGACTTGATTTTGATAAAAATGTTTTCTTAAACAATGAATCTTTGTTCTCATTTGACACCGCCATGACAGGGTTTATATTCAAATAGATTGTATGATGAAGTTTCATTTATGAATGCCACATCTGATTTTATAAATGAAAAAGAAGATTTTTAAATTTGTTTGTTTAAATAATTGGTTGGAAAAATTCGTTGATGGATTGGATATTCTTGTTATGTATTGAGACTTTGAGAAAATCAACTCCAGACTTGTGTGCATTCAATTTCGATATAATATTATTTATTTTTAGAAGGAAACAATATTTTGGGTAGTTTGATGATGTTAAGAACCAAATATCAAAATAGCATAAAAACCTTAGAATAAGTACTCAACGCCTTGACAAAGAGATAAATTTAGATAATAAGCCTCTTCGAGGGGGGAAACCTCCTTATACATCATATGAATTAACAAATACAAGATGATTCCAAATGAAAAGGTCTCTTTGGTATATATAGAAGACTAGGAGGTACAATTACAACTAATGGACCCGAGATGACATAAATAAAATAACCATAATAATGTAATATGACCCAATTAAGGAGCCACAAACTAATACTAAAAACAAGGGCCGAAATGTAATACTAAAGAAAATTCTAATGCAATCATACAGATCCAAAAACTAACATTCTACAGAGTAATCGTTTAGGATAAAAGAGAATCAAAACCATGGTACCTGTTCCAATGCGGCATATGTGGTAGAATAGGTTGTTACATACAATTACACCACCTCTGCATACACTAGCACTAACCAAAACCTCATCCAACAAGAAAACGTTCAAATGAACACAATGAAACCCAACTTGAGGGTGGTAAATCCTAAGAAAATATCGAAGGTGGTTGCATTTATTGTGGGTCATTTCAATATTGGGTGATATTAAATTTTAACACATTTGAAACTTACCACATCGACAGTGTTTGTCAATCATAATATGAAAACCAAAATACACGTTGAAAACATCACATGGTGCAAATACAACCCATAACACTTCAACAACCTCATTAAATTCCGCATACAAATACTTTAATTCAACACTCCAAACAAATCTCAATTTTGATCTTGGGTGATATGAATATCTCAAAAATCAAACTGTGAAACTTGATGCAAACTTTTGATACCATATTCATAATACAAACATATGAATATCATTTTAAAAACAAACTTCAACATCAAAATGATCAAACACGAATTGCTATATGGTTATTCCTTGGATCATGTATTAGTAATAATACTTAGTATAACATCTTATTGGGAACCACTATTATTACTAAAATTGTATGTGTCGAGCAATATACCTTGTAATAAAAACCACCCTTTTAATCCCTTGAACAAATGATCATGTGGATCAAAACATTGTTTTCATGCTAAAACCAATTTTTTTATCATGCAAATGACCCTTTGAATATATGACCACCAATCTATATTCTAAAAGAGGCTTATTGATCTTGGAATTACAACATTCTCTTACTGATTGGAAATCCTCTAAAAAATGTTAGCATTTAGATCATAAGTAGAACTTGTTGGCATTTCACCCCTTAGAAACATGATGTTGACCATATATGGATTTCATTTCTTCCATTTTTCTAACAACCATATCACTACAATTATAATTCATGAAAGATGAAGATTTTGTAATCAACAAAAAATGGTGCATTTGTCAAACATCTGAAAATGAGACATGCAATAATTGAAAGAGACACAACCATCTGAACATACACTTGATAGAATCCATATTAGGAGGTTTTTGAAATTTATTCTCTTATTCTAGGGGATCCCACCTATTAGATTATTATATATCATAATAATAAAAAACTTATATATGCCTTGCAACTCTTTGCAGGAAGGTGGCTCATTCAATAATATTTTATTCAACACCCCCCTGTACTCAACCTATGTTGAAAATAAAGAAATAATTGACTGATTTTTGTTTGACCAACAGATTGGGCTGAATTCCAAACTCAACATGTACCCATAGGTGGACTTTCAATCGATGCCATCGCCAACACAGTCAAAATCGGTGAAGCCTATGAGATCCAATTTGTAACCTATTTCATAGTGGATTCCATAACTTATGGTGCCTTGAACATTTCAGAGGATGCACTTGGAATCCTTCCAGTGTAACTCATGTGGCTCCTGCATGTACCTGGAGACTACCCCTATTGCATATGATAGATTTGGTAAGGTGTGGGTGAGATACATAAGGATTACCACATGTTTTCGATACAAGGTGTTGTACACCACTTGTGTATCCCGACCATCCTCAAGTCTAACCCCAGATAAGAAAGGTGTATGTGAAAAATTGTAGTCTATCATGTGGAATCTGTCCATGAGATCCTGACCATAATTATCCTGAGATAGATTGATTCTTAAAGAATATTGGATGATATCAAGATCAAGAAAGAAATGGAGTGTACCCATTTCCGTCATCGAAAACCTTTCATGAAGAATGCCCTTGTTCGAGGAAATCGTTGAAATCAAGCTACTAGTGATCAAAAGATCATTCACAAACAAAACTAGGATGAGAAGTGATTCAGTGGTCCTCAACACGTATACATTTCGATCAGATTTTCATTTGAAAAAATTATTGGATATCAATAAGGAGTCCATCTTTGGGTACCATGCTCTAGGATCATTTTTGAGGCCATAGAATGAATTTTTGAGTCGGCACACTAAAGATGAATTATGTATGAATCTAGGTGGTTAATCTATATAAGTATCCTTTGAGATATCCCCATGAAGAAAATAATTCTTCATCTCCATGTGATGGAATTTCCATCCCATGGATGCTACAATGGAAAGGGACAACTTGATAGCATCCAACTTTTCTACTAGAGCAAAAGTATCATCATAGTTGATCTTGTGGATTTGTTGAAATCCCTTGGAAACTAGTCTTTCCTTGTCTACTTCCTTTTTGCACCTATATACCCATATTAATATAAAAATATTACTTTATGAAAGAAGAAAAACCAAATCCCAAGTTTGGTTCTCGAGAAGAGAGTTGTACTCTTCCTGCATGGCTACTTCCCAGAAGGGGTTCCCTCCAGCCTCTCTGTAGGTATGAATATTTAACCATATAAAAATGTGGAGGAATAATGGGTTTAGTGGCAACGAGTACATGAGGATATCTTAAAAAAAATATCTGGTCGTCCTTAGATCTGCTAGATCCATAACAAGGTCTCCTGCATCCTGAAGTGTGGATTATTCCCACTTGGGAATTTTCTCTAGTTCCTCATTTGCATGTATTGAATATGCATATGAATTATTTGATTGTGAATCTATATCCTTTGAATCCTATGAATCTGTATTGGAACTTGAATCTATGGTTTGATCTGAATGTGTGGACTCATCATCCACAACTGGTGGAATTACAAAAGGTTCTACATGTGGCTCATGTGGAGCATGCGAGGGACTTTCATGGAACTGGACACTACGCTCAATGATGAGATGGTATATAGAGGTATCAAGTAATATATATCCCTTCACACCTTCAAGATAGTTGAAAAATATGCATGGGTGGCTCTATGGATCTAATGATTTCCTCTTCTCAGAGGGAATGTGGGCCCATGCTCATGATCCAAAGATACAGAAGTCATTGACTTCCAATTTGTTTCCACTCGAAGCCTCAAAAGGAGTCATTTCATTAACATATCTATGAGGGGATATGTTCTAAATGTGATTTTCACAGTTAAGTGCCTCAACCCAAATATTGGGAGGAAGTGCCTTTGCATGTAGCATGCAACTATCGATCTCTTTTAGAGGTTTGTTTTTCATCTCAACAACCCCATTTTTCTGCAAAGCATATGGTAATGTTTGTTGAAACTGTATCCTAGCCTCAAGAAAAATATTTTGACCATATCTATTGACATACTCCCCCCCATTATCTGTATGGAGGTATTTTATATTTCTCCCTCATTGAGTCACAAAAAGTGCCTTGAACTCTTTCAGATGCTCAAATACCTCAGACTTCTGCCTAAGAAAAAATACCCAAGTATATTGTGAGTAGTCATCAAAAAATTTAAGCACATACATTTCCTTGTTGCTGGGTGGATGTGGGAATGAACCCATGAGATCACTGTGAATCAGATCTAATGGAGAGGAGGCCTTGTATGTCTTCCCCTTCTCAAACTTCTCTTGAGAATTCTTTCCAAGGATACATCGGTTGGCACAGGGGCAGACCCAAGGTTCAATGCTCAAGAGCGCACCAACAAAGCCCTAACTACTAGCCCTTTTGGAAACACCTGTGAAGTAGATGAAGTCTCACCCGAGATAGAGGCAGGGGTGGTTGCAAGACTCCGGTGTCTACAACCTTAGCTGGGACAGAGATATATGATTATCTTTCTTACAACGCACTTAGCATCAGTTATTACTTAACATACATTCATTAATATACTTCACAGAAGTCACAGAGCATCACAATGGATACTTATACTAAGAATGATTTAGTACTTATTCACAGCAATATAGGTTAGATTCAATAGATCAAGCACTAAGCATCTCATATATCATATCTAATGTTCATTCAATCATCAACAACACATAGCATGACTAGATCTACTTAACCACATCAAGCACTTAGTCAAGAAAGAGATACATACATGAGAGAGAAGCACAAAACACTATACACACAGTTACCATGGTTCACCCCCACCCTGGGGTTATGTCCACAAAGTCTTCTTTATCTTATCCTGGTCAAGTAGTTACAACACAGAGCTTTAACGACCCTTACTTTGCACAGGACATAAGATCTGTGCAGCTCGCTAGATCCTTCTTCCTTTATATTCAACATCAGACTATAACAACCTGCACTTAACTCTCTGATCTCATGCACAAAGAACTCTAAGATACATCCGATCACATAGATCCCATTACTAGCACTAAGCTTTCATTTATACAACACACAGATGTACTACATTACTATCTCCCCTATCTTACTATCTATATTGCCTATTTATAGATTACAACATGGGCCTAAAAGTGGGTAAACCCATGGCCCGACATCCATTTCCCATTACATCAACCCAAAACCATAAAATGGACCCTAAAATAGGTCTTTCTTCCTTATTTTCTACTTCACGTTGCGCTCCTTCCTTGGCAAGCTGTCACAGTGCCAAAAGTGGTCGATTAAGACCAAGTACTATTCAAAACTTGGTCAAGGGCCAACATGCCCCCAACACTCACCTGTGACTCGTCCCGAGTCACTCAAGTCTGACCAATTCTACTTAGAACACCTTGATCTTGGCTCGAGCGGCTTTGACCTGCTGCAGTGTGACACCCTCTTGTTCAGTAAATTCCTGGAGTACTATGTCATTGAGCGGTCCTTCCAGGAATTGTTTTATAGTGATGACACCCTGTTCGAGTTGAGCTCCCTGGATTTCAAGTTCGTTGAATAGTTGGCATGCCTTCTCTTGGAGTGGTTGCAGTCGTTGAGAGATTTTCATTACTTTACTTTGCAGTGTGTGTACTTATTGTTGGGTTGTGCATTGCTCTGTGAACCTCTTCATTCTTTCGACTGGGGTCACGGACTTCAACTGTGCTTGTAGCACGTATGCATGTTGCTTTGCTTCATGGATTTGTGCCTCCAATGTCTACAATTCTGGATTCTCTGCGAGGGTTTCATAGGTCTGGGTACTTATCTTCCTACATTCTGAATCCAAAGTTTTTAATCGATTGGCTGTGCTTAGAGCAGTCGCTTATCTTAGATATCTTATCTCTTGGGGTGTCTCAGGCACGGTGCGAAGCTCCAGATCCATGATGCGTTGTTGAAGTTGCTGGATTACTTCTTCCAGTTGCGTCACCTGCTGTGGAAGACTATCTTCCATCTTCAATTCTATGATTGTCACAGAGCGCAATGCCTTGTGAACTCTTTCTTGTGTTTCAAGTTGCTCTAATAGCAACTGGTCCTTGCTTTGCTATAACTGGGATTTTTCCTCCTCCCATTTCTCTTGTAAGTCAAGATGCTCATGTTCTGCCTTTATTCGTTTCTCTTCATCTGCACTTTGTGCTTGCGCCAAAGCCTGGTTGGCTTTCGCTATGTCTTCTTGAGCTTGTTGAAGGAGATCTTCAACTTTCTTGGCAATCTGGCATAACTGTGTGGGCTCATCACCTGTTCCTCATATTTCCATTGTTAACGGTGCCATAGAAGTTGCTTGGCTAGACTGAACTGCCTGTTGTGCTCCTTTGAATTCACCCGTGATCCGACAAAATAGTTCCTCCTACTTTGCTTCTTGCTTTTCCGTGAGCTCTAATGAGACATCATTCAACGCGACAATTAAGAAGTCAAAATCATCCGTGGTAAGAGTAGTCTTAAGCATGGTCCAGGAGGCGTTAGTTTTCTTTCTAGATGAGGGCCTCGGTGGGGTAATCTTATTTTTCTTGGAGGGATCTTCCTCGTCCCTAGGTAGGGTAACCTTGCCTTTTCTCTGTTCAACTTCTGTGCCCCTTAGTTCTTCATCATCACCTCCCTTCACAGGTGAGAGCGAAGCAGTCTTCGTGTATGTGTTATGGATATCTTAAACTTCCACATCCTTCTTAGTCTTGTGTAGTCCTAGTGTATCTAACATAGCTTCAGGGCTATCTACGTCGAACATCTCTATGAGGTCATCTACAACAAGGAGGTCTGTCATCCATTCCTTGGTAATATCCTCCAGGTCATCTTTTGTCAGCTTGTAATATGACTAGAGTTGTTGTTTGTTCTCGTCTGCATGCGTTGTGATGTAAGTGAAGTGACGATCTGCGTCGAATTTCATCAAAGGTTGAAACCTATTAATAGTGTTTGGTGTAATGCGTAGTGTATACTGAATGACATTCCTCTACTGAATGTAGTACACATGGAATCCGACATTGGACTTCCACTATTTGTTCATATTGTTGGAGTACCACAACGTACATAACTTCGTGGCCAGGGGTTTGAAGGGTTCAATCTCTAGAAACATGGCTCCCTCAGGTAGTTCCCACATGATGAAGGTGATGCGTATGGGCAACCAACTAAAGTGGAACTCATACCCTTGGTCCTGTTCTTGTCAACAGTCAAGCTCTAGTTGATTTATGAGGTATTTCGCTCAGTTCATTTGTAGACCCTCTGCACAATTCCCTGCGAGGTCAACTACAAATCCGGTCACCTATGTAAATCTATTTTTTCAGACTAACTTGCCTACGATCAGAAGGAAAACAAAGCATACTGTTGCATTCTCAATGGAGTCTACCTTGTAACCTCGTGTGCCTTTCTCTAGATTTCCATATGTGTCTTTTATTCATTGAGCGAGAGCACGATCTGCAGTATTTGCAGGGTAAAAGTCCTATAGTTCAGGGCCCTGCATGTTTAGCCCAGTGATCCGATTGATCAGAATTGGATCCATGGTGATGCGTTGATCCAACCATAGGTATCCTCTGTGGTAGAAGAACAACAACAGTCAAACACAGGAATTTATTTCTTGATGCCTCCCGAAATGTGGAATATTCATTACATTGAGGAGGGTTGACTACGCAAGGTTATGGGTCCATTGTTGTGGTACAATCTTGGGGTTCTTTCCTTTTGTAATAGTCAAATACTTGTGCAGGGATAGCATACTATATACCTTGTGATATCCAAGGTTAAAATCACTGAATTTCAGTAAGGTGAGGTTCTCCTGGTCGGCATGAACTGCGTGCACCCCTTTCGAGAGGTACGCAATGACTACATCATAGTCAAACTCTCTGGGTACAGAGTCTCGATTCACTGGTCTGCTTAGTGGTGGGATATATTTAGGCAAGATTCTTGGGATCATCTTCACAGTGGCAAAGTCATTTTCGAGCTTAGATCATCTTTCTGAAGGTGTTCGGGATGGTCCTGCTCAAGTAGTGGAAGAGGAAGCTGACAGTACACCCGAGGACGATGCCTGTACACTTGTAGACATTCTGCATTTTGACATGACTCTCTCAGCCATTAAATCAATTAGAACTTCTTCAAGAATTTTCTCAGCAGCACTAAGCTCGTTCGACATACAAACTTGGGTCAGCTAGCTCGAGTGCGAAAGGAATTCAGAGACAACAATGAATAGTAAGGCAATGATCTGAGGGAAATTAAATATCAGGGTTCGTGCTCAGATTCTCAGTTAGAAAAAATTATTCTCGATGCATGGCATGTCAGGTTAAGTACACAATCTTAGAAATGGTCTTCTTGCAATGCACATGGGGCCTTCATTAACTATGTTCTATCTATTCTGGTACTATCCAACGGTCTAGTGGTAACCTATAATTGTTTTTCGATTCGTTCAGAGCGGCGGTGGAACGGGTATATTGGTTCCAATGGCTATATTTCTTCGTCGTGGCAAAGTACTCTATGTCATTGTCATGATATCTTGACGAAGCTCCCATTCTGCAATTCTTCTTGTTGCAAAGTGTCCTCTAGAACCTCTTGTAACCTTACAATATTAGCCCTTTTCTTTATAAACTTTCTATCCTTCTTCCCAGTGATTTTTGTCTCAGTAATTCTTTTACCATTCTGATGTTTATATTTTGTGGTCTTAGTTACTTCGTGCTATGGAAAATATTTCTTAGGGTTCCTTGATAATACTTCTTTTGTATCAAAATAGGTAAATCGATCTTTTACGGATCCTCAAGTGTTCTCTTAGCTTTGACATCGGAGGTACTAATATTAATATCTACGATCTTCTCTTCTATTCTTCAATCAAGTGCGCTATCCTTCTGGTCATAAAGTATTTTAACTCTTGCTTCTTCTGTTCCAACACTTTCTCTTCCTCTCTTCGTCTGGCCTGTTCTCTATAAATATAGGGTTTTCCTATGAGCATCGTAAACAGGGCATTGTCTTAAAAAAAATTAATGATCTCAAAGTCTTCCTCTCTCAAAGTTCCAGTGATAGTCATAGGCATCTGGGCAAGCCTTCCACATAGGTTTACTAGCTTTCCTCTGAAGAAAATTATTCCTCCTAGGGAAGGGATCATGGCAGGATTTCCTATAGTTTCCCAAGTTCTTTCTGGCATAATATTCACTTGCACTTCTTCATCAAGAGTACAATCAATGTCAAAGTCCCCTATTCTTTCTTCGATTTTCTCCTTTTCTTTGAATATCTCTAATACCTAACATGTTGGTGGTCATTCAAGGTATCTCTCATCTGTAGCAATATATTTTTTGATTCCCTCTAGGTTTCTGCTATAATCTTGGTCTCTTGATCTCCCTCAGGGTTTGCTTGTTCCATATTCATCTTCTCAAGCCTAGCAATCATTCTAGGGAAATCTAATACTTCATGGTCCATAGCCTTACAACAAAGGCAACTAGGTCTTCTCCCACGACATTCTTTAGCAAGATGTCCCGGTATTATGCAACTATAATAGAGGGTTAATCCTCTCATCTGTTTAGATGTTCCCCAACTCGTTTTGTACTGCGCACCACGATCATGGTGGCTAACTTGCAAAAAAAAATTTCTAGGAGCTTGCATCCACTTGTTAGTCCAGACATTCTTTGGATGCATAGGTATAACATATCTATCACTATACTTATCAGATATATTCATATCAAACTTTCTTTCATCTATTAATTCCCTAGTTTTGAATCTAGGAATGAATCTATCAAACATACCTAGATCCATGCTTTAGAAAAAATAAAAAATCACTTATCTTACTTCTACATAGCACAAATCTTCTAGATCTAAAACTTTTAACTATTCTTACCTTTATCGAGGCATAGAGCTTACAGATCTTACCTTTTTCTTCGCATATCTGACTTCTTTTCTTCAGAACTGACCTCTCTTTCTCTAGATCTAACCTCTTTTCTTGGCACAAAGCTTCACAGGTCAAACAAAACATTGCGCACTAAAGAAATAGATCTATGCACATAGATTATTTCACACAAAGCTTCTTCTTCTTCAGTTCCCAGCAATCACAGTTCCAGGTCCTAGCAACAGAACCATTTGTTGGCACAGGGGCAGACCCAGGGTTCAACGCTCAAGAGCGCACCAACAAATCCCTAACTACCGGCCCTTTTGGCAACACCTGTGAAGAAGATGAAGTCTCACCCGAGGTAGAGGCAGGGGTGGTTGCAAGACTCAGGTGTCTAGAACCTTATTTGGGACATATATCTATGATTATATTTCCTAAAATTCACTTAGCATCAGTTATTCCTTAACATACATTCATTAATATACTTCGCAGAAGTCACAGAGAATCACACTGGATACTTATACTAAGAATTATTCAGTACTTATTCACAAAAATATAGGTTATATTCAATAGATAAAGCATTAAGAATCTCATATATCAGATCTAATGTTCATTCATTCATCAACAATACAGAGCATGACTAGATCTACTTAACCACATCAAGCACTTAGCCAAGAAAGAGATAAATACATAAGAGTAAAGCACAAAACACTATACACATAATTACCGTGGTTCACCCCCACCCTAGGGCTACATCCACAAAGTCTTCTTTATCTTATTCTGGTCAAGTAGTTACAACACAGAGAAATAACAACCCTTACTTTACACAGGACAAAATATCTGCACAACTTGCTTGATCCTTCTTCCTTGCTCTTCAGCATCAGACTATAACAAGCTGCACTTAGCTCTATGATCTCATGCACAGAGCACTCTAAGATACATCCAATCACATAGATCCCATTACTAGCACTAAGCTTTCATTCATACATCACACAGATGTACTACATTACTATCTCCCCTATCTTACTATCTATATTACCTATTTATAGATTACAAAATGGGCCTAAACGTGGGTAAACCCATGGGCTGACATCCCTTTCCTGTTACATCAACCCAAAACTCTAAAATGGACCCCAAAATAGGTCTTTCTTCCTTATTTTCTGCTTCGCGTTGCACTCCTTCCTTGGAAAGTTGTCGCAGTCCCAAAAGTGGTCGAGTAAGACCAAGTACTCTTCAAAACTTGGTCAAGGGCCAACAACATCCTTCACAAACCCCTTCGGAAAAGTGGATATTAGGTAACCAGGTGACCATCCCTTTCTTGCTAAGTTGTTTCATGTACATGCATTTTAGTTGAACAAACCTCTCATTCCATAATCTACTACTTTCATGAACATGTGTAAGTAGTATAGAGGAATATGGTTCATTACACTTAGAAACATTTTATAACCAATATTTATGATTTATCTCCCCGAAATTTTTTTTTGAGTTGTTTGGTATGTCGAATATGGACATGGAGTCTGGTGTGAACTCCACCTTTTTTCTTCAGCTTGAGTGTGTAATATGATACATTGAGAGAAGATTCATGGAAATTTGAGTAACATTAAAAATGTTGTCAAAGCTTCCATGATGTAGTTCCATTCTCCCTTTTTCGGTGACCTTGATTGGAGAGTCATCCCCCATGAGGATAGGAGGCCCCATGCATGCACTTACATAATATAGAATATATATATTTTTTCATATGATGGGAAGTGCATGAATATACAATCCAGGTGTCATGAGAAGAATGTATATCTACTAAAGTATGAGGATTACCTTTATTAGGGGATTTATATTCTAACTTATTATTTGCAACATCATGAATGAAGTCCGCTGGATTGTTTTTTTGAATAATTTTTGTCATCTGATCATTTTTCTTCTTCATGCATGAATATTCTGGATGGTTACCACGATTACAGTAACCACACTTATTTCCTTGATTTTTTTTTCCACCTTTGGGACCGAAGGAATCATTGAAGGGTTTGGAATACCCTTCCTTCCTTTACTATGCATGTGCCTTTCAGTTTCCTTTATGATTGGATTAAGTATTTTAAAGATTGTTTCCATGATGCACAACAAGTGCATGTGCCTTTGGGACCTTGATTACGCCCATATGAAAAATATTATCCTGCTCCTATGTCAAATCCTCAATAAATTTTGACAATGAAGGCATCGTCCATGTTGATCATGTGATGAATCTTTTACAATGAAATATGGAGAAAAATGCACTATATTCTGGCACAATTTTTTCCATGATAGTTAGAATCGATTCTCTTTCTTCTTTGTATTTGTTGATACCATGGCCTTTCAATGCACGGAGGAGAGAATTAAATTTGGTGAAGAAATCTTGGAGATTGTCAAAGTTCTTCGGATCCAAGGAGTTCAATTCTAATTTGAGAAATTGGCCCCTCATTTTTCCCTGCTTGCCAAAGAGACCAGCCAAGGCGGTCCATATCTCATTTGGTTTCTTGCATGCATCGATGTGAAACCATAGGTTAGGAGAAATAGACATGCATAGGAGAATGTAAGCCTCATCCATGCGGTTGAAGTATTTTTATTTTTCCATGGCTAAGGTGGGTTTTGTTTCTGTGGCCATGGATATCCAATACAAGACTTTACCCATGAGAATGTGGGAAATTCTTGGCTTCCTATCGAATTAGTTATATGGTGTTATAATTGCAGATGTAGTAAATTCCATGTTTCTTGTTGCTTTGTTCTATCTTCAGTACCTACAAAAGAGTGTTGGTGAAGATCCTTTCTAGAAGCCATGTATATTTTATGAGATACCTTCATAGAATATCTATCTAACAATGAATCATACACAACATGTAATGGTGTGAAGAGGAGACAAAAAATGGAGGAAAGAATGAAAGAATTTCTATTAACTAAATGGGAGAAATTATACAATACAAGTGATATTCTCTATGTCACATAACTAAATCACCATAGTAGTCAAATAGTGTGCATTAGGAGTGTTCTAGAGATATATGACACACATTGTATGTCATTGGAGTCCACTACCACCTAGTCCTAATTAACTGGCCATGCGGTCTTCAATTAACTAGCCAAATTGCAGTGAAATGAGGCGGAGATCACTCACACATGTGAAATGCACCTTAGTGGTAATGATATCAATACAAGTGTGCATTATTGGTGATAATCCCGAGGCTAGCATGCAACACTTGGTGATAAAACCAAAGTTGACATGAAACACTTCACTCAACTAGTCTAACTAAATGGTAACGAAGAGTTGATTTGAGGGTATGTGGAACCCTTGTCTAGGGGAGAATATTCTTAATGAGGGGATAATATATTAGACTAAGAGACCCTCTAATCTGAAAATAGTGGGCTAACTTGTTATGCTATGAAAGCACCCTCTACTTCATTAAAATAAACTTTACATGACCTTGCTCCATGTATTAAAATATGCAAGATAGATTATGTGTTAAGTTCATGCTTCGTTTAAATGTTTATGTGTGAGGTCTTTGCAAGATTAAATACATTGTTTTCATAAATACATCAGCAAAAATAACTTTCAGAAAATACTAACCAGCAAACACTCACAACAAGAACAACATGATAAAGGAGTTCACCCCTCTCCGGGCTACATCTCCTTGAGCCTCCATCAATGGACTTGGCTCTCTGGGATTAATTTGTCAAA
>JZKD02S0849959.1:238922-250561 GCA_000966675.3 Picea glauca | reverse complement strand
AAAATGACTAATAAAACTCTGAAAACGGATCATGGCTCATCCGGGCATGACCTCTTCTACATGTGGCCTTAAGCTTCCCTGAGCTTCTCTTTGGAAAAAACACCTATAAAAGTCCGCAAATGGATCTGAAACCTATCCCAAAGTGTTCATAGAATAATAATTAGCCAAAAATGATTATTCAATCACAAAAAACAGACATGGGCTCATTTGAGCATGACCTCAAACAATGAGGGCTTCAAGCTCCCTAGAGCTTCCTGAAACTTCAATGGTTGAAAACCTGCAAAAGAAGTCTTCAAATGGTTTTGAAAACAGTGCCAATGGATTCAGAACGTCCAAAAACCCCTAGTTGGGCTTTTACGACACCTCATTTGGACAAAAAATGAAGAAGATAGGCCTCTTGCCATTTTCTTCCTTCAAGCTTGTTGTCTCTGGTTCGCCAAAATGCACCTTTGTGTGCTCAACCTAGATCACGCGCATTTTTATGTTCTTAAACCCAACACCGAGTGAAAATGCATAATTGTGCAAACTATAGGATGGTTAGGGCGCGCCCAGCCCCTAACCGCCAAGGCCATGGTCACAAGGGTCACCATGTGACCTCGCGCAAATAAAAAGGTCTGAGTTTTGAACCAATGATTAAATGACATGTGTCAATGTATGGTTGGTGGGAAAACTGTTTTCTAACCCAACCCAACTCCCGTGCTCTCCATTTTTGGTCAAATCATTGTAAATGTGTGCCTCTGTATATACAACGGTCATATGTTACACATTACAACCGTGGGTTGGGGCTAAGCCCCAGCCCGACCCCATGCTAACCATACACATATACAAACTCAAATATTAATAAACTCATTTATATAACAAGTAACAATGTGTGGTGTGTCAGTAGGGTGGACTTTTTTAAAGCTTGGATGGGAGAGGAGGTCTGGGGTTCGATCCCCACAGACTCCATTATATTTTAAACAACCAACCAATTACAACAGTGCCATGTGGCAGCCCATGACTGGGCCACGTGGCACCACACCATTTTCCCATTAAATGCCACATGTCGCATCATGATTTGACCACATCTTCCAATGAGTGAAGGCCACATCACCATCTGCCACCTTAGTGTACGGACATACGACGTCTACCATGTCAGCATCTGTACGGACTGTATAGATAGCACAGTTGGCACTCATTTTTTTAACCTGTTTGGTGATTTGAACAGATCACGATATCTCTCTCATCCGACGTCTGTTTGAACCCAAATGAGTTGTGTTAGGTTCGTGACGATGAGGGCTATGTACCCATTCATTTTGAGGCAATTCCGAGAACGTTGATTTTTGAGCTAAATTTTGACCCCTGGTCTAGATTTTGATCACGCCTTCGTACTGAAAGGATTTTGGACCCAAAAAATCTTATGATTATCTATCTGAGATTCAATAATGCTCTGCTTTCAATTTCTATCAACTGATTCTACTTGAAAAGTCTTTTTGACAATCACCTGGATACTTTGACATGCCTTGCACTAGAACTGACTATGTCCCTCAACCACTGTTTTCTCGCTACTACTGACCCACTGTTCTCTTTGTGCTTGGAATACTACCAACCTTCCCACTAAGAATCAAGTCCCTCTTGTGAACTCTTTGACATCAACACAATCAACTCTCTAATGGCTGCAAAAACTTTCCTGCGACATCTTGTCACAAGCCAAGAAAACCATCGATCTTGAAAACAAATTTATACAAGACTAAAAATGATGTCAACAAAGTCTTTTTTCTCTTCAAACAAACTATCGCATCTTGTACTTCATCAAAGCACATGGTGTTTTCTTCTATCTCGGTGTACTCAAAATCAACTTACAACCCAACAAACACCATCGACTAAACACAAGTCAAAAAACATGATCGACACAACATAGTCGTCAGACAATCATCAACACTAGTCGAGACTCATTTGAAACATATCAACCTTCCCAAAATGACAAGTCGAAAAACATGATACACAATCATGTTAAAATCATGAATCATTCACGATGAACCATCACCACATTCACTACTTACACATACAATAAAACAAATGCATGTGCATGACTCTTCAACTCTCCTTCCAGTACAAACATAAGTACATAAACCCGAAACATGTGGGTACATAAGAGCTGAATATGAAAAAGATATATGGTTGTAACAAGTGAACATCATGCCCCACTTTTACATCCTCCTGGTGAAGTTGTGCAACAACAAGAATGCGTTCACATGAATTGCATTCACATGCAAACTTGCATCATACAAGTTGTGATAAATTGCTACAACTTGTCATACTCTCAACATAAATGCACACATAACGCTGAAAAGTGCATTTACAATAGAAATAATGCAAGCCTTACTTGCTCAAGAAATCCAACCATTTCTTACCAATCCAACTCAATGCTGACTTTTTCTGCTAAATCGTCCTCTTGTGAATCATCTTGACTCACATTGATGATGGAATCCCCTCTTCCATTCTTGCCAATCTCTTTATCCATCTACTTCTTGTGTTGTGTATGAGTGGTTGGATGCAATGTCCAGCATTGGTCAATGAGATGACCCCTCTTCTGACAATGAGTGCAAATCTTTTGCATCTTCTTTTCACATTGTCTTTGCTTGTAAAGTTTCCTGAAATTGGTCAATCTTTTCCAACATTTTGAAACATGATGTTTATATAAACCACAATATGTACATGGAATTTTTCTTCCATTTTTACATACAAATTTATCATGCTTAACATAATCAAAAGCAACTGAATGATATGCAGAATTACACCTTGAACATTCACCTTTATTGCCTCTTTGAGGAGGTGAATTTGAAGAGTTACAAGCTCTCCTTTGAAGACCAACAATAGTGTTCTTGTCCTCATCGCTATCACAACTCTTTCGTTTCGCACATTTGCATTCATCTTGAACACAAGCTTTGCATGCTGGAGGAGTTGAACTCTCACCTTTAAATCCTTCTTGAGGAGGTGAACTTGAAACAAAATTTGTTCTTGGAACTTTTTCCCTTGTCTCCTCAACTTTGGAATTTTCTCCATCTCTTCGTTCATATCCAAGACCACAATACTTGGGTCTCTTTTCAACAACAATAGGCTCAACAATGCCTTGTGCATTCTTGCCTAACCCTTTACCTTCATAGCCCATTTTTAACAATAACTTGGATCCTATTCCTCTTGTGTGATTTTCAAAAACACCAAAACATTCATCTTGAGAGAAATTTGAAGATAAACTAACATTACATACCTTATTTTCATGCATGTACTTGGTAAGGGTTTCCTTTGCCTCATGGAGTTGAATCTCGATCTCATGCAACTTTTCAAGAAGCTGGTCTTTCTCCTCCTTCATGGCCATCAACTGCTCTTCAAGGGAATAGCTCTCCTTTCTATCTTCACACATATCTTTCATCACATCTCTCATGGTTAGAATCTCCTTCAACATCTCTTTGTCAAAGAACTTTGATTTTGAAGATGTATGAAAACTATCAATGTTTGAAGCTTCCTCCATCCTTGCAAGATATCAAACTTCAACACAAAAATTGCATAAATACCAACAGCTAAATCTCAAGCTATCAATGGAAAATACATGAGCAAAACAAACTATGCTCTGATACCAACAGATCCGAAAATAGTGGGCTAAGTTGTTATGCTATGCAAGCACCCTCTACTTCATTAAAATAAACTCTACAAGACCTTGCTCCATGTGTTAAAATATGCAAGATAGATTATGTGTTAAGTTCAAGCTTCTTTTAAATGTTTATGTGTGAGGTCTTTACAATATTAAATATGTTTTTTTCATAAATACATCAGCAAAAATAACTTGCAACAAATAATAACCAGCAAACACTCACAACAAGAACAACATGATAAAGGAGTCCACCCCTCTCTGGGCTACATCTCCTTGAGCCTCCATCAATGGACTTGGCTCTCTGGGATTAATTTTTCAAAGATTATTTTACAAGCTTCTGATCAACTCCAATGGAAAAAAAAACTGTACCATTGGGTTCAGAATACATAAAAAACCCAAAAATGACTAATAAAACTCTAAAAACAGATCATGGCTCATCCGGGCATGACCTCTTCTACATGTGGCCTTAAGCTTCTTTGAGATTCTCTTTGGAAAAAACACCTGTAAAAGTCCTCAAATGGATCTGAAACCTATCCCAAAGTGTTCAGATAATAATAATTATCCAAAAATGATTATTCAATCACAGAAAACAGACATGGGCTCATCTCAGCATGACCTCAAACAATGAGGGCTTCAAGCTCCCTAGATCTTCTTGAAACTTCAATGGTTAAAAACCTACAAAAGAAGTCTTCAAATGGATTTGAAAATAGTGCCAATGGATTCAGAACGTCCAAAAACCCCTAGTTGGGCTTTTACAACACCTCATTTGGCCAAAAAATGAAGAAGATAGGCCTCCTTCCATTTTCTTCCTTCAAGCTTGTTGTCTCTGGTTCGCCAAAACGCATCTCTATGTGCTCAACCTAGCTCATATGAATTTTTATGTGCTTAAACCCAGCACTGAGCACAACCACATAACTATGCAAACTGTAGGACGGTTAGGGCGCACCTAGCCCCTAACCGCCAAGGCCATGGTCACAAGGGTCACCATGTGACCTCGTGCAAATAAAAAAGGCTGAGTTTTGAACCAATGATTAAATGACGTGTCAGCATATGGTTGGTGGGAAAACCGTTTTAAAAACCAACCCAACTCCCGTGCTCTCCATTTGTGGTCATATGTTAAAACATATGAAACCATGGTTTAAAATCATTGTAAACACGCGCCTCTGTATATACAATGGTCATATGTTACACATTACAACCGCGGGCTGGGGATAAGCCCCAGCCCGACCCCACGCCAACCATACACATATACAAACTCAAATATTAATAAACTCATTTATATAACAAATAATAATGCGTGGTGTGTCGGCAGGGTGGACTTTGTTAAATCTTCGATGGGAGAGGAGGTCCGGGGTTCGATCCCCACAGACTCCATTATATTTTAAACAACCAACCAATTACAACGGTGCCACATGGCAGCCCATGACTGGGCCATGTGGCACCACACCATTTTCCCATTAAATGCCACATGTCACATCATGATTCGACCACATCTGCCAATGAGTGAAGGCCACGTCACCATTTTCCACCTTAGTGTACGGACGTACGGCCTCTGCCACGTTAGCATTCGTACGGACTGTACGGACTGCACAATCAACACTCATTTTTTTTTACCTGTTTGGCGATTCAAACAAATCGTGATATCTCTCTCATTCGACATCCATTTGAACCCAAATGAGTTGCGTTAGGTTCGCGACGACAAGGGCTACGCACCCGTTCATTTTGAGGCAATTATGAGAACATTGATTTTTGAGCTAAATTTTGACCCCTGGTCCAGATTTTGATCACCCTCAATATAGTCAAATAAAGTTAGGAAAAGAAAATAAAAATAAAATCCTAGGTGTGTGTAATAACTCCACTCCATCTCCTCCAACATATATCAATCCATACTCCATTGTACCTTTGAAGTACCTCAACACATGTTTCACTACTATCCAATGCACTTGTCTTGTCTTGACCATGAAATGATTCAAGGTGTTCACAATGAAACATAATATGTCCTAGTGTTGACCAAATATATCAAGGACCATATCAGTTTCTTGTATATCATAGGGTATACCAACTATGAATATGAAGTGATAATATTCTTTAGATTGGTATTCATAGGTGTAGCCATCATTCTGTAGTCCTCCATATTGAATATCCTAGGGATATCTAATGCATACTTTATTTGACAAAGGAAGATCTCTCCCAATACATTTCATACCTCTAACCCTAAGAAATAATGCATCAAGTAAATTTAGTTCATCTCAAACTCACTAGATAAATTCACTTTGCACCTTGCAATAAGATTATCTGCACCTTTGAGAGATAAATCATCAACGTACATAACCAGGATGAGTGGATCTTACCTAACAAGTATGAAGTACAAGTTAGGATCCGCCTCACTCTTGGTAAATCTCATACTCTGTAAGTATAGATATATCCTAGAATACCACATCCTGAGTACCTATTTGAGTCCACACAATGATTTCTTAAGACTACACACATGAGACTCCCTCCCATGTACCTCAAACCCTAAGGTTTATCTATGTATACTTCTTCCTCAATGATCCCGTTGAGGAAAGTTTTTTTCACATTCATATGATGTATCCTCCACCTCATAATTGAAGCAATAGAAATAATAGCTCAAATAGAAGCATACCTAGCAATTGGATCAAATGTATCCTCGTATTCCACTCCTCCTTTTTGGGAGAACCCTCTCGCCACAAACCTTTTATTGAACTTCTCGATGCTACCATCTGCAACATGCTTGATATTGTAGAGCCACCAAGAACTCACAAGCGAATTCCCTTCTAATCTTGGCACTATGTCTGTAACATCCCAGTTCTGACCCTTATAAAATATAATGTATTAAGTAAATTTGAATTAGGCTGGTGATCCGGTAAAGTTGAAAAGGGGACAGAGTGCCTAGGAAATGTAACACTTCCTATACATTAATAAAATACACCGTTGGATGCAAGACCAACAAGGACAAAAGAGATAGGGGGCTAAGATTCCACAAGAGAGGGGGATTGAGGGGCTAAGTCTTTTTATTATTATTTTCTTTACCCATAATTGATTTTATGGAGAAGAGGGGTTACATGAGATTCTTGGGAGGGAGGCCATGTGGCTCTTGTCTTCATGTAATTATTTAAACATCCCTTAGGGTCTATTTTGGGGTCATTCTTCCCTTGGTTCGTCCTCTTCTCATTGGTTCACTCGTTATTCTTCCTCTTCACTCACTACTGCTAGTTCGTGTGCTCTTGGGATGAGCATGGAAACGAATGGCAGGAAGAGGAGATACATCGTTCAATGGTTGTAATGATTTATTGATCATTCCAGAAGGGAATGGATTGATGTGTGAATGAACTTGATGGAAGTTCATATGGAACTGTCCATAGTTGAGAGTCCTTGGAATTTACAGTAGGGAGATTTCCTTACCAGTAGCACTAGATCCCTGGAGAGAAATGGAATAGCCTAAGGGACTACATGGAAGAGAAAGGTGTCCATTTCTTGGGGTTGTGCAGGCTGAGGGGGAAAGAGAGATGGAAATTAGGATTTTTGTGAGGCTATGAAACTTGAGAGCTACTTAGCCAACTACTGTGTATTTAGACTTGGCCTAGGACCCATCCTTGTGGATTCATAGCCATGGCTTTGGGTTGAGCTGATGTTGAGAGTAAATGAACAACAATGTCTATGGTTGGGAGAAACGTTCTTGGTCTGCAACCAGTTGGTGAATGTTTACTTGCAAAGATAAGTGCTCTCTGTGTTTTCTGTTTAATGTATTCTATTGTGTATTTAATTATCTATGAGATATGTATTATATTGTGCATGTATGTTAGTTATTTGTTGTTCATGGCACAATGTTTATCTATTTTATGTTGTGGCATGGATATTGTCTTATGCATGTGGTGTGCATGCTCCTCACATTGTTGAGAAACCCTTTGTCTTTGAATTAGAGATCAGAGAAATGAGTATTGGTAGTGGAGCGTGCCTAGCCTACAGGTGGTTGGGTGTGTTGCAACCTCTTTAAGTGGCATAGCCCCACCTCTGGGTGGTCAAGTATGTTACAGATTGGTATCAGAGCTTTTGGTTGAAACATTGGGCCAGTATGGGCAGGGTATGTTGGTCAGAGTCTAGTGGTTGAGATCAAATTTTGACTGTGAAGTTGAAAATCTTAGGAGGAATGGCGTTGCAGAATCTACATAGGAGTTAGATCGTCAAAGATCAGTTGTAAGGGGTTCAAAGGATCGTGACCATACCCCTTAGAGCTCGGGAGTGATCACCACTGTAGGATCAGGAGAGATCTGGGATCGTTGGATTAGAGGACAGGTGAACATGGGTCATCCAATGTAAAGGAAGCAAGGGTTAAGGTCACAACTGTCAGATCCCATGGGAGAGAGAGATCAATGGACAAGAGGCATTGCGTGGAACCAAGTTGCATGGGAGATAATTTCCCAAGGCGGTCCCACAATTCAAACCACGGTTTCACCAAGGGGTTATGTGTCAGCATCAAGAGAATTGCAGGGAGAAAAGCAGGTTACTCCAAATCGTCGATGTGTGCCCCCACAAATTGAAAGACATGCAGTGATGTGACATGTCAGTACTCGAGCAATGAACCTATGAAGAGAAGAAGTAGTTAGGGACCGTCGATATGTAGGAGGACACGCATCAACTGATTGTGTGCTCTGGTTGAAAGCACTCTAGAAAAAGGAAAGCAAGGAGAAGTTGAGAATTTATATTTTTGGACCCTAGAGATCCAAAGTGAATTGCAGTCATCCAATCTAGGAGGAAATGCGGCAGAAATCGGTGCACTTAGGGGAAAAGAGAAGGTTGAGAGTTGAGTTCTCCGAAGTACAAAGACCCGAAGAAATCATAGTAGTTGATTCGTGGGAAACACGTGTCAGTAGATTGCGAGCTTCAGATAAAAACATTTCAGAAAAAAGTTGAAGTTTGAGTTTTCCGAAGTTCGAAGGCCCGAAGGAATTACAGTCGTTGATCCTTGTAGTGGTAACTTTTGAAGTCCCGAAATCTGGGGTTAATATGGGCAGTCCGATAAGGGATACACATGGAGGAAATTTTGACTGGTCCGAGAAATCATATTTCAGGAGAATTGGAAGTGTGATAGTGTGGAAAATCCCGAAGTCCCGAAGCCCGAAGAGACGAAGTGGTGGGGCACGATGACGTTACCAGGAGGTGATGTGGACCCCGAAATTTTGGAAGTGACCTGGCTTGCGATTGTCACCAGGCATGACATGGAAAGATGGGATGTGCACCCTGTATCAGTTAGTTTTGAGCATGTAGATGATTTAAATTTCAGATAGGATGTGACATGTGTCACCCGCCTGATCGGACCACGTGTCTTCTTATAGTATTTCTTTACGTGGTGATAGATCGTGGACTCTGGAGAAATTACTCTGAGAGTTTTCAGTTGATAATTGAAAATCTCGAAGCCTGGAGAGGCAGAGATCCGAAGTAAACGTCGACTGTAGAATCATCCAAAGTAGACCTGAACCATTAGATCAAGAGAACAGGTGGCGTGAATCTCTAGATTCCAAGTAAGGAACTAAATTAAACGTTGACTGTCGGATCGTCTGAAGTAGACCTGAACTGTCAAATCAAGAGAAAAGGTGGCATGAATCTATGGATTCTGGGTAAGGACCCAAAGTAAACGTCGATCGTCGGATATTTTGAAGTAATTCCCCACTATCCGATTCAAAAGCATGTGTGGCAGAATCCCGTGTATCGTGAGGGAAGTAAAGTTTGAGATTTGAGAATTCTGAAGTATAGAATTTCGAAACGACCATAACCGTCGATCTGGGAGAGGTAAATCTGAACTATTGGTTCCCAAGAGGTAGATCTCAGTCATCCATTTAGAATCACCATCAACATCGCGAGTTCAACGATCACCTTGCATTGTGGGGACGGGAGGTGCTCAGGCTTTACGAAGTCGAGGGTGGGACGCAATCGAGACCACGGTTTTGGAAAAAGGACACATGATGGCTCAAGGTGAATTGTGGGGTGAAAAGTAGTTTGGTTCCAAACCACCTTTGAGCATGGCCACAATCGTGCGTCTGCATGAGGTCACCACCTAAGGTCACATCTAAGGAGGGTCCAAGAGAAGAAGGACCTAGCGCCAACTCTGAGATTTTTCGCAAGGGTGAAGGAGAAAGTCATGGGGGCCATCGGACCTACACCAAAAATCCAAAAGGGCTTGTGTTTAGATACAAAATGAAACCATAAAGGTTTTGGAGAGTCAATTCGGCTTGGGATTGAAGATCCTTGACCAGGAGGTCACGTAGCCTTAGGAGAAGGGGGTCTAAATTAAGAAACAAAGGGAAAAAAAGAGGAAATGCTCAAATCAATATGCTTGTTTTTTTGTGCATCTGGTCACATGTAAATGGTTTGAAGGAAGTGCCTCATAAAGATTTAATTCGACAAAGAGTTAACACTAGAATAATACAGGGAATTGATAAAGGGTAAAAATATGATCTTTTTGTGAACTGAGAAAACAACAGAAGCATGAGTACGATATAGTGAGTTGATCCATGTCTGTGATCAACTCATGACGACAAAATAACCGACACACATTCATTATTAAAAAATAGTTAATTCATACAAAAAGGAAAAATGATATTAATTAAAGAATAATATTATCACTTAAATGAAAAGGTACCTGAAAATTTAATCGACATTTTTTTTATGATATGTATAGCTCTAACAAGATGGTTGCTTACAGGTTTATCAAGATTAGAGGTATAACCAGATCAATTCAAGAATAGGATCAGATGTTAGGGTCATGGAGGAATGGCTTTGCTTACAAAAGTTGGATGAGGTACTACAAAAGAAAGAATCCTCACATGTGACATGAAGCTAGGAGGTAAATAATGTCATTAATGGGCATAGAAAGGAAAAGTAAGGCTCCATATCCTTGAAGGTAGATATGTGTAGACATTTTCAATCTTGATGTGGAAGGAAACAAAGAGCTTAAGACGTAGTTCGTGAATAATCTCTATGTATCAAGCATAGGAGTTCTAGGGAAGGATTTGTTAGATATGACTTATCTACTGTCTAAAATCTTAAATCAGAGTTCACAGTGGAAGCAAGATGGCAATGCAGAGGAATTAGAATGCTCTCTCACTTCAAAAGTGTCACTGAATAAAAATGGATTTCCATTTGGGAATAGTACTAAGTGGGAAAGAATGATCAGGTGGAATGTGGTTGGAAAAGTGTTCAGACCTGGGGAACCATAGTGCAAATGAGAAGAATGGGAGCATGCAAGGCATCAAGGATCTAGAGGAATTCAAGGACAACCAACTACAACAAAAATAGATATATAAATAAGTGAATTGAAATAGAAATGCACTAGAGTGCATGAAGAATACAATGAAGTTAAATTTCATATGCATTAGTAGGCATGCTGACAGTAAATGATTGGTGCATATAGATGTGTAATTTGCATATGTACATGCTTGGATATGCATATAACATGTTGGTGAACTTAGAATAGTTTATTATTATGAAATAATGTTTGAGTATGACTAAGGATGGATTACGTATTTAGGAAAAATGATACAATAGGGTTAAATATGTGGATTGTGTTGTTGCTTATGATTTCCATCGAGGTGAAGACCCATGAGGATGGAAAGAATGGTGATCAAAATGATGAAGGGGGGAGTCTGTGAGATTCTACAAATATCAGTTGGTCAGACAAAAACAAGTAGGTTGGTAAGAACCGGGAAGCTATGAATTTAGCTTATGTTGATGCATACATGTTGAAGGGCATCGAGGTAAGGATTCCCCTAGTTAATTTTCAATATTTAAATTGATATATAATGGCCGAAGGCCTAGAGTGTGTAAGTGTTGTTGATGCTAGAATGCACATAGATAAAATGTCAGTTGCATATTATTTTATGATTGGTTATGGGATCATAACCAGGTTAATTCAGGAGACATACTCCTTATATAACAATGAATACCCATAGAGCTAGTCATGTGTGAGACCATAATATGGTTGGATATGGAA
>JZKD02S0849959.1:188170-229892 GCA_000966675.3 Picea glauca | reverse complement strand
ATAAAAAATGTATTTGGTTTTTCATATTAACTCCCTAAACCCCCACCCTCATATATGAGGCTAGGAGTGGAGGGAGTTAATATGAAAAACATATTTGTTTTTTTATATTAAGTCCCCCACCCCCCACCCTAGTATTTGGTTACTCCTTGCACTCCCAACCTCTTATATGAGGGTGGGAGTGGAGGGATTTAATATGAAAAAAATATTTGGTTTTTCATATTAAGTCCCCCAACCCCCACTATAATATTTGGTTTTGAGGGTGGGGTAGGAGAATTTAACATGAAAAATAAAATATGATGGTGGGGGTGGGGGGATTTAATATAAAAAATCAAGTATGTTTTGCATATTAACTCCCCCAATCCCCACAAAACCAAATGTGAGGGTGGGGGTGGGGGAATTTAATATCCAAAAATGAGTGGAGGAGGGGGGAGTTAATATACAAAACCAAATATCATTTTAATATTAACAAAACCAAATATATTTTGAATATTAACTCCATCCACCCCTACAAGGTGGGGGTGGGGGTGGGGATGGGGGGAGTTAATATCTAAATATCAGAGTTGGGGAGGGGGGATTTAACATACAAAACCAAATATTTTTTTCATATTAACTCCCCCCACCCAAACAAGGTGACGGTGGGGGGATTTAATATGATATATGAGGTTGGGGATGGGGAGAGATCATATGAAAAACATATTTGGTTTTTCATATTAATTGCCCTCATTCCCATCCTCACCAACAGGGTGGGTATGGGGGGGAGTTAATATTCTATATGAGGGTGGGGCTGGGGGGATTTAATATGAAAAACCAAATATGTTTTTCATATTGACTCCCCCCACCCTCAACCTCATATTTGAGTGGGGTGAATTAATATTCTATATGAGGGTGGGGATGGGGGGAGTTAATATGAAAAACCAATTTTTTTTTTATATTAACTTCCCCCACCTCCACCTTCAGCCTCAACATCAGCCTCATATTTATGAGGGTGGGGGTGGGGGTGTGGGTATTTAATATGAAAAAAATATTCATGAGTATGGGTTTGAGGGTAGTTAACATGAACAACATATTTTTTTTTTCATATTAACTCCCTCCACCATAATAAATATGAGGGTGGGGGTGGGACGAGTTAATACAAAAATCTTATTTATGAGGGTGTGGGTGGGGGAAGTTAATATCAAAAACCATATATATTTTTCATATTAACTCCCTCCACCCCTACCCTTATAGTTATGGGGGTGGTTTTGTTTTGTATCTTAACTACCCCCCAACCCCACTTTCATAAATGTGGGTGGGGGTGGGGCGAGTTAATATGAAAAATATATTTATGAGTGTGTGTACGGGGGGAGTTAATATGAAAAACCATATATCTTTTTCATATTAACTCCCCTCACCCACACCCTCATATTTATGGGGTTGGGTTTATTTTTGCATCTTAACACCCCCCACCCCCACCCTCATAAATATGGGGGTGGGGGGACTCAATATGAAAAACAAAATATGTTTTGCATATAAACCACCCCCACCCTCATATTTATGGGGTGGTGGGAGTTAATATGAAAAACATATTTGGTTTTAAATATTAATTACCCTAGCCCTACCCTCATATTTATGAGTGTGTGGGTGGGAGTAATTAATATGAAAAAACATATAAATTTTTCATATTAACTCCTCTCACCTGCACCCTCATATTTATGGGGTGTTTTTTTTTTCATCTTAACACCTCCCATCCCCACCCTCATAAATGTTGAGGTGGGGGGACTTAATATGAAAAACCTAATATGTTTTGCATATTAACCACCCCCACCATCATATTCATGGTGGTGGAAGGAGTTAATTTGAAAAAAATATTTTGTTTTGAATATTAATTACCCCACCCCTATCCTATGGTTAATATTCAAAACCAAATATGCTTTTCATATTAACTTCCCCTGGGGTGGAGGTGGGGGGAATTAATATGAAAAACATATTTTCTTTTTCATGTTAACTTTCCCCACCAAATATGAGGGTAAGGGTGGGGGTGGAGACATTTAATATGCAATACATATTTATAAGGCGTGAGGGTGGGGGTGGGGTAGTTAATATGAAAAACCAAATATTTTTTCCATATTAAATCCCCCCACCCTCAGATTTATGGGGGTGGGAGGAGTTAATATGAAAAATCAAATATTTTTTTCATATTAAATCCTCCCACCCCCACCCTCATAAATATGAGGCTGAGTGTGGGGGGACTTAATATAAAAAACCAAATATGTTTTCCATATTAACTCCCCCCATGAGGGTGGGGGTAGGGTGATTTAATATGAAAAAACAAATGTGTTTTCCATCATAATGCCCTTGAGCCCCATCCTCGTATTTAAAGGATTTACGAGAGTTAATATGCAAAACCAAAACTTTTTTCATCTTAACTCCCACCACCCCCACCCTTAAAAATATGAGGGTGGGGGTTATGGGAGTTAAGATGAAAAACATATTTGGTTTTGGATATTAAATCCCCCCTGGGGTGGGGTGGGGTGATTTAAAATGAAAAACATATTTGGTTTTTCATATCAACTCCCCCCACTCCCACCCTCATAAATATGTTTTTCATATTAACTATCCCCAACCCCACCATCATATTTGGTGGGGAAAGTTAATATGAAAAAAAAATATGCTTGACATATTAAATCCCCTCACCCCTACCCCCACCCTGATAAATATGTTTTACATATTAAATCCCCCTATCCCCACCCTGATATATATGATTTTCGTATTAACTCCTCCTACCGCCGCTCTCATAAAATATTCTTTGCGTATTAACTTGTCTCCCTTTAAAAAATATGTTTTGCATATTAACTCACCCACCCCCGCCCTCATTATATATATATGAGGGTGGGGAGAATTAATTTGAAAAACATATTTATGAGGGTGGGAATAGGTCTAGGGTGAGCTAATGCATATATGGGGGTGGGGGGGAGTTAATATGAAAAACATATTTGGTTTTGTGTACTAACTCTCCTCACCCCTGTGAGTTAATATTGAAAACATATTTGGTTTTGTGTACTAACTCTCCCCACCGCCACCCTCATACACCCCCACACTTATATATGAGGATGGGGATGGGGCTAGGGGGATTTAATTCATATATGGGGGTGGGAAGGGATTTAATATGAAAAACATATTTGGTTTTGAATATTAACTCTCCCCACCCCTGGGAGTTAATATGAAAAACATGTTTGGTTTTCCACATTAATTCTCTCCATGCCCACCCTTATATATGAGGGTGTGGGTGAATTAGGGTGGTAGTGAGGAGATTTAATATTCAAAATAAAATATGTTTTGCATATTAACTCCCCCACACCCCTATATATTAATTATCGGGGTGGGGGGAGTTAATATGAAAAATATATTTGGTTTTTCATATTAACTCTTCCCACCCCAACCCACACCCTCATATAACTCTCGCAATGTGTTAATATGAAAAAAACATGGGGATATTTATATGAGGTTTGGGGTTGAGGTATGGAGATTTAATATGAAAAAACAAATATTTTTTTCATATTAACTCCCGCCACCCGCATATATGAATTATGGGGTTGGGGGGAGGGGAGAGTTAATATGAAAAATCAAATATGTTTTTCATATTAAATCTTCTCTCTCCCATATATAAATTATGGGTGTTGGGGAAGTTCAAAAAATATGGGAATATTTAATATTCAAAACCAAATATGTTTTTCATCTTAACTCCCCCCATAATGACCCTCATATACAAGGGTGGCAGTGAGGGGAGTTAATTTTCAAGACCAAATATGTTTTACATATTCACTACCACCACCCCCACCCCCATATATGAGGGTGGAGATATATGAGTGGGGTGGGGGGAGTTATATGCCAAACATGTCTGTTTTTTCATATTAACTCTCCCAACCCTCATATATGAGTGTATATAAGGGTGGTCGTGGGGAGATTTAATGTGCAAAACATGTTTGGTTTTTAATATTAAATCTCCCCACCCTCACCCTCATATACTTTAAATACAATATATATATATATATATATATATATATATATATATATATAAGTAAAAAAACGATTGTGGATAGAAAAAACTCTAGTAAGTTGTCAAAAACAATGCTCCTCTCTTAAGGACTCTTTGAAACTCAATTTGGAAGTATTAATATGTTATTTTCTATTTTAAGTATTGCTTGGAATATTTGAATCCTCTGTACCCTTTGACTTGTGCTTTAAATCTTTAGTAGACCATGTGCCACATAGTGACTTACGTGGTATGATAGAGATGTGTAATTCCATCCATGCTCAACATGGAGTTGATAGGTGTCATATATATATAAGAATTGTAAATACATCTTAACTCCAGATCCATTATCTGTGGAGAGGGACTAGGCTAAGTCACTCAAGGTGAAAAACAAATTAGATTGAAAATATTTAGAAAAGATTTGCACCTTGAAGGAATTGATCCCTTTTGACCCATGACACATCAAAAGTTAAGATGTATTTAAGTTGATGGTGTTAGGGACCTAACCTCCCTCACTCCTCACATAGGTAGAATAATATATTTCCATGTAATAAAGGTTGATATTAATAAGGCCGAGTAATAAGGAAGAATAAGTCAAATGTAAGAAGACATAATAGAGGCTTCCGCTTCTAGAAGGATCTTCCTCTATACTGTTCTTTTGGGTAGATAAATTTAGTATAAATAGGATTCGAGGGTATGAAAAGTTTCTTATTAAGAATTATTATATTAGAGAGTTGCCTTGCTAGAGGTTTCCCCTTCTAAGAGGAAAGTGAACATGGTTTCCTATCAATAAAGGTATTGTTTTGGTGTTGTGGTTTCATATATTGTGTTGTTTCTCTATTATTCTCTGTAGTATTTATTTTTTCGGCTATTATAATATATCTGGTACCCTACAAGTGGTATCAAAGAACTTTCCTTGGAAGAAAATTGTGGTTTATTTTTGTTCAAGGTAGAGATGTATTCTGGCATTTTAAAGCTACAGAGATATGTCATTCAACGCATAAATATACGGTCAGGGAAGTATACACACATGAACTACAAGTGGTACTTAAACACACATTTTTGGCCACCCTTGTAACCCATGTTGGTACCCCTTCAAGCGGTAGCGCATCAAAAAACACATGTATATGGATCGACCTAGATATTCGGAAGCCCTCCATAGATAAACTGATCAGTTGTCTGATTGTTATAGTGAAACCGAGAACAAGACTTGAAAATATACTCTCTAGTACCTACGTAATTGGGTAGTATGGCTAAGGGTACGATATACCCTCATTAGTTAGTTCCCTGAGATATTGGGACGAGTACTACTATTTGACCGCAAACGTATATTAGAGAGATATAACACAGGAAAACCCTTGTCTATAGAAACCATACAAATCACCTAACCAATGAGACATAAACAACACATAAAGGGAACATACAAGATTTCTCTTGTTCAGAATTTGGGCATTTTGACACTACTTTTTTCCTATTAAGAATTTGGGCATTCTAACACTACATTAATGTTCATTTCAGAGTATAACTCTGCAAGAGTAAAAACAAAGTATAGTGGTCCCACAAACACACTTATTTGGGACCTATCCCATTGGTTCTCTTTTTCCTAATTACCATGGTACCTATCATTTTTACTACAATTTTTTTAGTGGACCCGAACCCTTTCCCAACACCCTTATTTGGACCCTATCCCATTGGATTGCCCTTTTCTTCCTGATCATTGCAGTACCTATCACTTGTAACCACTCTTCTTAGTGGTCCCACCCACCCTTCCCAACACCCTTATTAACCCCTTATCCTATTTTCTTGACCATTTTTTACCTCTATCCAAATGGCCACCACCTGCACCCAAGAAATCAATTCATTTATTGATGAAAACCTCCATAACAAGAATGAAATCAAGAATAATAATTCCAACATTAGAACACTCAATTACTCTGTTCAAATCCTCTAGGACCAATGTTCCCACGTCAGGGACATCAAAGACACACTTGACTAATTGATGGGTCATTCCCTGCAACCTTCCTCTTCCGAAAAACCATCCTCTAATGAAGACCATGAATCTTCCCATTAACAAGGTCTTCATTATACCCACCTTCCTTGAGACCTACACCTTCCCAGAATTGAGGTGAACAAATTTGATGGTTTGGATCCCACAGGCTGGGTCACTCATATGGAACATTATTTCTCTTTGCATGACATTGTTGATGATTTAGCCAAGATTCGTTATGGTATCCTACATATGGATCTGAAATGTTGGAAATGTTGGCAATGGCATAGAAAGGCACACCAAGGGTATGTTTTTTGGACATAGTTTGTTTTAGAGCTTTATGACCACTTTGACTATGACACCCACCATTTATGTCGTTTGACCAAGTTGAAGTAGTATGGGACAATGGAATACTTTATTGTAGCATTTGAGCACTTGTATTTCAAAACAAATGGCATGTTAGAAGTCTTCTTTAGGGAATGCTTCTTCAGTGTCCTAAAAGATGAAATGTGTCCCCATGTTCTCATGGCATGCCCCAAGACTTGGTTGGAATCTATTCAACGAGCCAAGGAATTACAACATATTTTATCCTCCCAAATCCATAAAACATCCTATTCCTCTCCCTAAACCCACCAATACCACCCCTCCTGCAACTCCCCTTAAGATCCATAAATTAACCTGGGCTAAAATCGATGAATTCCAACTCAAGGGTCTTTTTTATAATTTTGATGCCAAATATTTTCCCCGTCACAAGTATAAGGAACACAATATTTTTATGGCCATGAATGAGGAGTTTTATGAATAAGAGATCATTGTTTCACTTGTGGATGAGCTACCATCACCATATGATTTGAACCCACCCTATGATCCATGAGAAATTGACCCGATAATTTCACTTAATTCCCTCACCAGCTTCTATGCTTCCCAAACCCTCAAGTTAATTGGTTACATTAAAAATCATAAAGCCATATTGCTTGTGGACAATGGTAGCACCCACAATTTTATTCATTGTTGCATTTCCCAAGAAATCAATTATTACATTAGTGTCTTCAATAATTTTCAAATAATGATTGTCAATGGAGGTTGCATGAAACATGGAGGATGTTGCGAAAATGTGTGGCTCCAAATTGGTTAGTATCACCTGAAATCCCATATGTTTTCTATCAACATGGGTGATTGTGACATTGTTCTTGGTGCTAAATGGTTATGAACTATTGTCCCCATTCTCATGGATTTTAAGAAACTAAGCATGCAATTACATCAGGAGGGACAAAAATATAAGTTCCAAGGAATCACAACATACTCCCCAGAGATAATCAATTCCCATCAAATGGAAAAGCTCCTCAAAAAGGGTCATTTTGGAATTATTTCCCAACTCCAATCCATTCAATCCATTGAGACACCCTCTGTGCATCCTAACATCCAATATATCCTCTCTCAACACCAAGTTGTTTTTAACACTCCCAAGGAAAGTCCCCCTTCCCGTGGAATCCATGATCATTCAATTCCTCTCATATCAAGAAATCTTCCTCCCAATGTTTACCCTTATCATCATCCCTTTTCCCAAAAGAATGAAATTGAGAAAATTGTTCATGAATTCTTAGAAGAGAGTGTTATCATTCCTAGTACCAACCCATAATCTTCCCCTATGGTCATGGTACTCAAAAAATAATATTCTTGGTGAATGTGTCCTAATTTGCATGCCCTCAACAAACTCACAATCAAAGACAAATTCCCCATTCCTATCATTGATGACCTCCTGGATGAATTAAGTGGTGATTAGTACTTCAAAACAATTTATCTACATTATGGATACCACTAGATCCATATGAGATAAGAAGACATTCCCAATACTTCATTTCGAACTCATGAGGGTCAGTATGAGTTCTTGGTAGTTCCCTTTGGCCTATGTAATGGTCCCTCCACTTTCCAAAGTCTTATGAATCATGTCTTCCATCCTTTTCTCTATCATTTTTTCTTAGTTTTCTTTGATGATATTTGTAAATGTGTTGAACCTTCACAAAATATATCTAGATAAACAATAATAAACACATTTGCAGACATAATTTGAGAAAGAAGAAGAAGGAGAGAAAGAATGAAATAATTCTCATTAACCGTTAAGAATAATGAATAAGTTACACATGATATACTATGTATAACTCAATGAGTGCACACTGGAGGAGAACCAATGCACCATAGTGGTGGTATAGAGTGATATAGACACACACCAATAGTTATGGGAGTGAACTTCCACCTAGTCTAGTCTCTTAGGAAGTTATAGGAGTGAACTACCACCAAGTTGAGTTAAGTAGTCAACTAGTATTTAGTTAACTGACTGAATAGAGAGTAGTGAGGAGTTAACTTGGGGAATCAAGGGTAATGCGCTAGTCTGGTGATGATCCCAAGACAAGTGGGCATTAGTTAGTGATGATCCCAATGTTTCATGATGACAAAACCAATGCAACATCTAAACTCAACTAGTCAAACTGATGTGTCAATAGAAAGAGAATATTATCTAGGTGGAATATTCTCCCCTAAAATATAGGAGACTGGATAATGACTAATTATGACTAATAAACATGGAAAAACATTAGAAAAAAGAAATCCTAGGTGTGTGTGTGTAGTAACTCCAACACCCTCCCTAAACATCACTATGGTGAAAATAAAGAATAGGTCCCAACAATGAGGCCATGTTAGATACCCAAATACAAAATATACACTAAAATAAAGTGAGGGAAGAGGGAAAACCTCATGGGAAAACCCCCCCTCTAGGTACAATGTATGTAAAAAGAAGAAGTATAGTTGTTAGGCAATTGTGTCCTTCAGTCCAAGATGACTTTGCAGAGAATGAAACTTCTGCTTAATGAAGGTCTTGGTGAATATGTCTTTTGTCTATTCTGCTAAAGGACAAAATTGTAAGTCGACGATCCCCTTGTGTACTAAGTCCTGGATGTAGTGCATGTGGATCTCAATGTGCTTCGTCCACTGCCTTTGAACTGGATCTCTGTAGAAATTCAAAGTGCTTTGGTTGTCACACCGGATGACGATTGGCCAATGAAATTGAATTCCCAAATCAGTGAAAAAATGTTGTAAACACATAGCCTGAATGGTTATGTTAACTACCCCTATGTACTCTGCCTCAGTTGAAGATAGAGAAATGGAAGATTTCTTCTTGCTCGACCAACAGATAGGCCCAAAAACAAGACTGAGTGAGTAACCAGATGTGGAATTGTGATCAGTGTTATTGCCAACCCAGTTAGAATCTGTAAACCTGATAAGATCTAATGTAGAGTCAGTTCCATAATGAATCCCAAAGGTGATGGTGCCTTGTACGTATCGAAGGATACACTTTGCACCCTTCCAATGTAGTTCATGCGACTCCAACATGAACCTGGAAACTTCACCAAATGCATATGAGAGGTGTTATTGGACTAATCGGTAGGTGCAGACACTAATTGATCTCCCTAGATCCACATAGATCTAGAACAAAACACACCAGAACATGATGCTTTCCTTAAGTTTTAGATATTGAATTTACTAACCAAAGAGGGATGGGTGACATATCGTTTAAATGTTGCTTCCTTTTTCCATCACCATCCTAGCTCTGTTCCAACACTCATACAATGATGATCCTGCAAAAGAACGCAACCAACCAAAGTGATAGCAATAGAATAAACTCAATATAAACCTATGTATGTGATCAAGGAATCATACAATAAAACACAACAATCTTTATAGGAAATAATCATATTACTGTATCATATTAAATGTAAAAGAGAGATTACAACCATGGCC
The DNA here is from genome assembly GCA_000966675.3 of Picea glauca. Classification (NCBI taxonomy): domain Eukaryota; kingdom Viridiplantae; phylum Streptophyta; class Pinopsida; order Pinales; family Pinaceae; genus Picea; species Picea glauca. Next base: position 220,098 of record JZKD02S0849959.1, on the reverse strand, counting down.
TTGATGTCATCAGGTTCCTTCCAACTATCCTTCGTTCCTCACACACTTCTTGCTCCAAGGATTCTGATACCATGGATCTCATAGCTACTCACAATCTATCTTGACAAAGCAAATCTCAAAGCCACTCTAACCAAGCTAATAATTCCAATCCAACCAAAGCTCCAGAACCCCTTCTCCATGAGAGCTCCTCTCCTTTTATAAGTTGAAGAGGATAAGGTGAGGAGGTTAGGATGATCCCACTAAATCATGAAAGAGAGTAAGATCCAAACCATTCGGACGCCACCTCACCATGGAAGTTTCTCCTTCTAGAAGATCTGAGAAAACGCTCGTTTTTCCCACGTGTAAGCATTCTCACACCCTGCTTATAGTGAAACCTGCGAACTGTTCGCACCCTAGCTATTATGCATCCTGCAAGAATCAAGCATTCTCACACCCTAATACATAGGCAGCATGCAAACTTCCTTTTTTATAAGGTTTTTACACAGGAAAATGCAACTTCTTTTCTCAAGAAAAGTTCTTCTCCCTTCTCTTTTCAGGAACTCAGGCCACTGACCCCTCTAAAGGCAACAGATAGGTTTACATAATTAATGGTCATAGGGATGATGAAAATAATGTGTAACAAGAGGTCTGGTCTAAAGTGTGTGAGATACAACAAGCTCCCCGCTATGTGTCTATACAATGTTTTGTTAACTAGTGGAGTATCCCCGCCATCCTCAAGTTTGACTAATGATAGGAAAGGAATTGAAGCAGACTTGCAGTCTGTCATGTGAAATCTCTCAAGGAGATATCATGCATACTTGGCTTGAGACAATTTGATGCCTGATGAATCCTAATTGATCTCGAGTCCAAGGAATAAGTGTAGCGGACCCATGTCTGTCATAAAAATTCTATCATGTAGAATCCTCTTGACTGAAGAAATCATTGAAGTTGAGCAACTGGTGATCAACAAATCATCAACATACAAAACTAAAAGTAGAAATGAATCAGTTGTCTCGAGCATGTAGACAATTGGGTCTGATTTACAATGTACAAATTTCTGTGACAACAGGTAGGATTCCATCTTGGCATACCATGCCCTCAGAGCCTACTTGAGGCCATAAAGAGACTTCTTCAGTCGATAGACCAAAGATGATTCATACATAAATCCTTGGGGATGCTCCATGTAGATATCCTTGGAGATATCACCATGAATAAATGCATTATTCACATGCATATGATGGACTTCCCATCCCTTGTTTTCCGCAATGACAAGTGCCAATCATATGGAATCCATATTCTCTACTGGAGAGAAGGTCTCATCATAGTCAATACCATGAACCTGTTGAAAGCCTTTGGAAACAAGCATGGATTTGTAACTACTACTCTATCCATCCTCTGTGATCTTAGTCCTATAGACCCATCTGCATATGAAAATTTCCTCCCAGAAGGAAGGGGAACCAGATGCCAAGTCTGGTTCTCGAGGAGGGAGTTGTACTCCTCCTGCATGGCGGATTACCAAAAGGGATTTCCAACAGCCTTGCCATAAGACTATGGATCTAAAGGCTGAACCAAGAAAATATTCCTAGAGGGAAATGGTTCAGTGCAAGTGAGTGAAATAGGAGGCTCCTTGAAATCTGATCGAGTCCTCTTAGTATCGGTTGGATCACTAACGAGATCCCTTGCATCCTGAAGAGAAGTTTATGGCCACTTGGGCGTCTTCTCTAGATCTACAACAACATATGGATTTTTTGACTCTACATCTGACTGTATTGACTATGAATCTGAATCATCTAAGTCCTTTGAATCAGAACTCTCGTATAAAGAAGAGTCAACATGTGCATTCTCATCATCTCAGATAGGTGGAAGAATGAAGGTGTCTGCATGCAGTTTTTGAGGTGAATGCGAGACACTTTCCTCGAATTGGACACTATGCTCAATGATGATCTAGTCCAAGGAAATATCAATAAGCCTATATCCCTTCACACTATCGGGGTGTCAAACAAACATGCACTCAGTTCTCTGTGGATCAAGTGCCTTTTTATTTTTAGAGGGAATTTGGGCCCATGCACGTGAACCAAAAATATGAAAGTGGGTCACTTCTAGTTTGGAGCCGCTCCAAGACTTGTAGGGGGTCTTATCCTTGAAAGGTATATGGGCAAAAAAAATTTGTATGTATGTTGAAAAATTAAGTTCTTTGGCCCATAGTCTCTGTGGTAGTGACATTTCATGCAGCATGCAAGATGCCATCTCCTTTAGAGATCTTTTTTTTTGCTCAGAAACTCTGTTTTGCTACGGAGTATAGGGAATTGTGTGTTGCAACTGAATCCTTGCCTCATGGAAAATATTATGGATCTTATGATTTACATACTCTCCCTCGTTATTGTTTTAGAGGACTTTCATCTTATTTCCAGACTGTGTCTCAACCATGGCTTTGAAATCTTTCAGGTGTTGAAAGACCTCATATTTTTTCCTCAGAAAGTAGATCCATGTAAAACGTGAGAAATCATCAACAAAAATGAGAGAAAAAGTCACTTTGTTGATGGATGGATGCGTAAAAGGAGCCATAAGGTCACTATGGATCAGATCTAAAGGTGCAAAAGTTCTCTGAGACTTTCCTTTGTCGAATTTCTCTTGAGGGTGTTTTCCGAGAACACATCCCTCACATACTCTCTTAGAGAAATGGATGTCTGGTGGACCATCAACAAATATTTTTTTGCTAAGTTGTTTCATGTATCTGAAATTCAAATGTCCAAACCTTTCATGCCATATCCTACTGCTTTCATCAACATGAGTAAGTAGTAAATTAGAATCAGGTTCAATAAATTCAGAAAATGTATACAATCTAGACTGATGAATTACCTCACCGATCGAAACAATAGAGTTGGTTTGTATGTCGTAGATGTCCATGGAATTTGGTCTGAATATGAATTTGTTTCCAGTGTTGGAATTCTTCATCTGGTAAATGGAGAGAAGGTTGACAAAGATTTTGGGAATTGAAACACAACCTCGAAGCTTTCGTTGGTGAGTTCAATCCTTCCTTTGCCATTAACTTTGACAAAAGAGTTGTCCCCCATCATAATAGGAGGACCTTTGCATGAATCCAATGAATAATATATTTTTTTGAGGCAGCCATGTGATTTGATGCTCCTGAATCAACGATCCAAGCATCGGGAGAGTAGTTGATGGAAATCAAGGCATGGCTAGAATTGCCTTTCTTGGAATTCTGATCTTCTGGCTTATTCTTCTTAGCACCCTCGGGGATTCGATATCCATGGTTGTTTTGTTGAAGTATTTGAGTACTTAGATATAAATTTTTTTTTGCATGCAGATTCTGGATGGAATCCTTTGTGACAATACGTGCATTTATCCCCTTTTCTTCCCTTTTCCCCTTTGGATCTTGAGGCATCGATGAAGGGTTTTGTGTACCCTTCCTTATTCAGATGTTTATGAGCTATCCATTTTTCTTTATCTTTAGATTTATGATATTTGTGGCTTCCATCTTGCATAGTGAGTGCATGCGCCTTTGGGCCTTTGATTGTGCCCATGTTGATGAGCCTGGTTTTCTCTCGTGTTAGGGATTCGATAAAGTCCTCAAGAGAAGGCATCTTCCAGGTGGCTCTAGAGGTGAATCTGAAAGAATGGAATGTGGATACAAATATATATAATTAAGGACCAAGATTATAGAGAATGGTGAGAACCATTTGTTTCTCCTCCTTCAATTTATCAATCCCACAAGCTTTGAGTTGTGACAGTAAATCCTTGAATTTGGTAAAGAAATCTTGGATATTGTCAAAGATTTTTGGATCCAATGTAAGTAGTTCCACCTCCATCATGTGTCCCCTCATCTCATTATGTTTTCTAAATATCCCTTCCAAGGTGGTACAATCTTCATTGGGAGTCTTACAAGAAAATATATGAAAAATGATATCAGGAGAAATAAGACTACAAATTGTTCTGAGTGCCTCATTTATGCGATTTAAATACTTGGATTTTTCTATGGATGATTTCGGTTTTGTATATGTATTCAAGGTTAAAATTTACAAATCTATGGTTCGGAGATGTATGTCTATTTTCTCCCTCCATGCAAAATAGTTTTAAGGTGTAATAATGAATTCTTTTTGGAAATCCATCTTTCTGATGTCTTCAATCTTTTGTACCTGCAAAAAATGTTGGTGTAGATTTTGCTTAGAAGTCCACCAAATCTGATACCATGTAAATGTGTTGAAACTACAAAAAATGGATCTAGATAAACAATAATACACACATTTGCAGAGAGAATTTGAGAAAGAAGAAGGAGAGAAAGAATGAAAAAATTCCCATTAACCATTAAGAATAATGAATAATTTACACATGATATACTCTACATAACTCAATTAGTGCACAATGGAGGAGATCCAATGCACCATAGTGGTGGTCTAGAGTGATATCGACACACACCAGCAGTTACGGGAGTGATTTTCCACCTAGTTTAGTCTCTTAGGCAGTTACGGGAGTGAATTGCCACCTAGTTGAGTTAACTAGTCAACTAGTCTTCAGTTAACTAATTGAACATAGAGTAGTGAGGAGTTAACTCATAGAATCAAGGATAATCCACCAGTCTGGTGATGATCCCAAGAAAATGCACATTAGTTGGTGATTATCCCAATGTTTCATGGTGACAAAACCAATGCAACATCTAAACTCAACTAGTCAAACTGAAGTATCAACTAAAAGAGAATATTCTCCAGGTGGAATATTCTCCCCTAAAATATAGGAGATTGGATAATGACTAATTATGACTAATAAACAAGGAAAAACCTTAGTAAAGATAAATCCTAGGTGTATGTGAAGTAACTCCAACAATATTCTCATCTATAGTAAAAAATGGACATCTCATCTCGCCCATGTGGGTCAAGTTCTCCATCTACTCTCTAAGCACAAAAATTTCCTCAAACAATGTAAATGTGACTTTGGATCCTTAGAAGTGGAGCGTAAATGTGTTGAACCTACACATAATACATCTAGCTAGAAAACACTACACACATTTGTAGAGAGAAATTAAGAAAGAAGAAGCAAGAGAGAAAGAATGGAAGAATTCTCATTAACCGTATTCCACACTCAAAGAGTGAATAATTTACAATAGATATAGGATACACGAGTAACTAATGATCCATAGTGGTGGTCTAGAGTGATATGGAAACACACCAACAGTTATGGGAGTAAACTACCACTTATTCTAGTATCTCAGGAAATTACGAGAGTGAACTACCACCTAGTAATGCACTAGTCTGGTGATGATCCCAAGGAAAATTTGAATTAGCTGGTGATGATCCCAATGTTGCATGGTGATAATCCCAATGTAGCATCTAGACTCCACTCAACTGATCAAACTGAAGTGAAAACTAAAGATAATATTCTCCCTAGAGGAATATTCTTCCTAAAATATAGGAGACTTAATAATGACTAATAAACAAGGAAAAACCTTAGAAAAATAAATCCTAGGTGCATGTAAAGTAACTCCAACACCCCCCCTGAACATCACTATGGTGAAAATAAAGAATGGGTCCTAGAAATGAGGCCATGTTAGGTACCCAAATACAAAAGATACACTGAAATACTCATCATATACTACATGGAGAATTTCAAGAGAAATAAATAAGAGGATACATCTTATGGACATATCTTGTCTATTGAGAATTTTTTTTTTATCATCGATGGAATCAGCCTCTATTTGCATTTCCATAGTTATTTGGTACAATCCTCTGCATCTGAGGAGAAGAAGAAATTTTGGCTTCCATTCGAAATAGTTATGAGGCGTGAGAAGTATTGTTGGTGAGTAAAACATAGATTCCATCTTTTCATGTTCTTCAATCTTCAGTACCTGCAAAAATAATTTTGTGTAGCTTTTTCTTAGCATTCCATCAGCTCTAATACCATGTCAATGTGTTGAACCTTCACATAATATATCTAGATAGAAAATACCATACACATTTGCAGATAGAAATTGAGAAAGAAGAAGCAAGAGAGAAATAATGGAAGAATTCTCATTAACCGTATTCCGCACTCAAAGAGTGAATAATTTACTATAGATATAGGATACATGAGTAAATAATGAGTCACAGTGGTGGTCTAGAGTGATCTAGACACACACCAACAGTTACAGGAGTAAACTGGCACCTACTCTAGTCTCTCAGACAGTTATAGCGGTGAACTGCCACCTAATTTGAGTTAACTAGTCTATCAGTCTTCAGTTAATTGACTGAAACAGAGTGAAGTGAGGAGGAGATAATGGAATCATGAGTAATTCACTAGTCTGGTGATGATACCAAGGATAATGCACATTAGTTGGTGATGATACCAATGTTGCATGGTGATAATCTAAATGTAACATCCAGACTCCACTCAATTGATCAAACTGAAGTGAAAACTAAAGAGAATATTCTCCCTAGAGGAATATTCTTCCTAAAATACAGGAGACTTAATAATGACTAATAAACAAGGAAAAAACTTATAAAAATAAATCCTAGTTGTGTCTGAAGTAACTCCAACATGGAGTACCTGGGTCAAATTTTTGGGAAATATGGTGTATGGGTGGATCCAAATAAAATTGAAGCTATGCAAGATTGGCCTCGCCCTAAAAATCTTAATATATTGTGTGGTTTTCTAGGTTTAATGGGCTATTATCGGAAGTTTGCTCGAAATAATGGAAAAATTGCAGCTCCTCTCATTGCTCTCCATAAAAATAATGCTTTCACTTGGATTCCCATTGTTGATCACTCCTTCCAAGAATTGAAAGATGTTATGTGATCATCCCATAACCTATCACTTTCATACTTCACAAAGGATTTCTTACTAGAATGTGATGATATAGGGAAAGGAATTTGGTTCGTCCTCATGCAAAATGGTAGGCCTTTGGCCTTCACTAGAAATTAACTTTTAGACAGACATTTGGGACAATCCATTTAGGAAAATGAAATTTTAGATATTTTGCATGTTGTATACCTATGGTGTCCTTATCTATTGGGACAATGCTTCCAAATTAAAACTACTCATCATAGTCTCAATTATTTTCTGGAACAACAAATTCCATCCCCAGAGAAACAAAAATGGGTGATCAAGATATTTGGATAGGATTATGAGATCATTTACAATAAGGCAAAATAAAATGTAGTTGTTGATGCTCTTTCCAGGAATTATGAATAATACAGGTTCATTTTCTCTCTCTTTTTCATTGTACCATATTGGCTCCAAGTTGTTCATCGGGAATGGATGCAAGACACCAAAATTTCTAGCATGATCCACCAATTGCAACACAATTATCCAACTCTTGTAGGGTACTCATGGCACAATGAAGAACTTTGCTACAAAGGTTTTTTTTATTTAAGCAAACATTTGCAACTTAAATCCATGGTTCTTTATGATATTCATGATTCACCCACATCTGGGCATTCAAGGTTTACTAAATCCTATGAATGGATCAAATGTAATTTTTTCTGGGATGGTATGAAACATGACATCTGCACCTTTTTGGATGATTGTGAGGTATATCAATAAAACAATGGAGAAATAGTCAAATATCTGGAAACATTCCAACCGCTTTTTATACCCCCTACTATTTGGAGAGATATTTCTATGGATTTCATTGTTTTCTTTACCTAAATTGGGAAATAAGTCAGTCATCATGGTGGTTGCGAATAATATTTCCAGATATGCTCATTTTTTTCTCTTCAACACCCATTCACCACATCCACAATGGCTTAAATATTCATGGATAATATCTTCAAGCTTCATGGAATGCCTCATTCTATTGTCTTTGACAGAGATCCCACTTTAACTAGCAAGTTTTGACAAGAATTATTCGATCTACAGGAAATCTAATTGCATCTCAGCACCACCTATCATCCCTATATGGATGGAAAAACTGACGTTGTCAACAAGTGTTTGGAAACATATTTGAGGTCTTTTTCATCTGAGAGGAAAAATCAGTGGGCTCAATGGTTACCCCTAGATGAATGGTTGTACAACATATATTACCATACAACTACTCACATGAATTATTTTGAACTGGTATATGACCAAAATACATCTTCGGTTCTATCATACATGCCAGGTTTTTCGAAGGTTTAGAAGGTTGAAAAAAATATTAAATTATGAGAGGCTATTCTTCCTTCCCTCAAAGAAAATATGGTCATGGATCATATTTTCATGAAGGAACAAGCAAATCAAGGTCGTTCCAAACGTCAATTTTTTGAAGGGAATCACCAAGTGTTTCTTCGAGGGAAACCTTATAAGTAGACTTCACTCAAAGCTTAACACTTTTAGAAACTTTGTAACGACCCCTCAGCCGTTACGACTACCAACAAATAAAAGAGTGAAAAATTGTTTTGGGGCATTTTCTGGAAAGAAGGAAATGATGACAATAGCTGAACCACACAACCTGATGATGAACACACACACACAAGTCAAGCCACAGACAACAATGCCTCAACACACTAGCACAACGATCAACTGGGTGAAACATGCGTAAATCAAAGGATAGGAACGACTCCCCACTGGACACACCACACGACGATGCTTGCAAGCTAAGGACAACATCCACAATCCTGACACAATGATATTGACAACTAGTCACTAGAACCTCTATGGGACGCAAAACCCAACGCATGAAAGTGTTGCAACCCAAGCGCCAACAACGAACTTACAAGATCAAACAACACCCACAACAAGAAGAACAAACTCCAACCAAGTCATCAATCACCTCTATCCAATAGGGCATGCCATGATCCCCTCCTCAGGAATCATGTCATCCCCAAGTGATAGGTGCGGAAATAACCTTCGCGCAACATTACCTATCTGAACCAAGGACTCAAGATAAATATGACGTGCTAGGAGCCAAATATTGACAAGAAGACTACACCCATATGCCAAGCAACAGGTCGACAAGACGCAAGATGACGGCTTTCAAAAGGAAAAATCTCAAGCTAATACCCAAGTTCGCCAATAACCCAACCATTAACTGATAAGAAAGATGTCTAAGTGTGAAGGTTGAATTGTTACCAAGCTACTAAGGTCATAAATGTTGTCTTAATGAAAACTAAGAAAGGCACTTCACCAAATCAAATACGCTTATCAACAATTATAAATTGTCCATTAAAATAAGTGAACTACTTAACATTTTAAAGGTACTCCACGCTGCTTATAAAATAATTGACATTGTTGTCTAAAAAGGGCTAATCCTTAATGAGATCTATGTCTATAATTAATGCCACTTCAATTTTATTTGCCACTATTCGATGGTATTTCGTTGTCTATAAATGAGAGCCATTTCAATGCAAATTGTAATGCTATTTTAATGTTGTTATGTGGTTATAAATAAAATTCATTTCGACGCTATTCAATGCGAATTTAATGCTATCTTGATGTTTATAATTAAATTTCATGTGCATCTATTTAATGCAAATTTGATGCTATTATGTTGCTTATAAATAATTGCCACCTCGAATCTATTCAATGAGATTTAATGCTATATCATTGTTCATAAATAAATGTCATTTCAGAGCCATTCAATGCAGTTTTGATGCTATCCATAATTAGGTGGCTATTCGGAAAGGTAAGGTTGTCTATGACATAGTCTATTTATTACACAAACCTAATTCTATTATTAAACGCTATCCAACAACAATAATTATTAATGCTAATTAATAATAGAAGAATGTTGTTCGGAAACATAATTCCATTTATTATTTCTATCATAAGGATTCAAACGACGTCACCCATAACAAAAATCATTGGGTAATACAGATGGGAAATCATTGTGAAAAAGATTCAAACGTAGTCACCCCAACCATAAAATCGTTTTGAAATAAATAGAGAAAATCGATGTGCAAGGGATTCCAAATCATAGTCACCTCAAACATAAAATCGTTAGGAAAAAGGAGAGGAATTCGCTGTGCAAGCGATTCAAATCACAGTCACCCCCAAAGCATAAAAATCCTGTGAAATAAAGAAGGGAATATGTTGTGCAATCGATTCAAATCGCAATCACCCCCCAAGCATAAAAAGCGTGTGAAATATAGAGGTGAATTTGTTGAGCAAGCAATTAAAATCACAGTCACCTCCCAAGCATAAAAATCGAGTGAAATAAAGAGGGGAATTTTCTATGCAATCAATTCAATTCGTCGTCAACCCAAAGCATAAAAATCATGTGAAATAAAGAGGGGAATTTGTTGTGCAAGAGATTCAATTCGGACTCAGCCCCCAAGAAAAAAAATCATTTGAAATAACGAGAGGAATTCACTGTGCAAAATATATTACAAATGTAGTCTAAAAGAGTATAATCGCAGTCAAAAATAATAAACCTCTACCTTTACAAAGGATATTAAAACGCTACCATATATAGTGAAAATGCCAAGAAAAGTTGCAGGGTAAATTTACCATTAAGAAGTGATAAAAACGCAGAGTGTAATTGCCAGGAAGTGCATTAAACGTAGAGCTAAATTATCCAGAAATATATTAAAAATACAGAGTCAAAAATTTCATGGATGAGTTTGTTGAAGTGCAGAGAATAATTTCCATCCAATAAAATAAAACGTAGAGTTAAGTTTCCAGGAATGTATTGCAATGCAGAGTAAATGAAGGAGTTGTGGTGCCAACCATGATTATAATTATTGAGGGTAATATGCCAAGAAGAGTGGGTTGAATGTTGGGTAAGTAAGGGTGGAAACTTCATGATTACAAAACACATTTCTTAGACAATGAGATCATTTAGGACACAAAGGTGATATAACATGCAGGGACCAATGCAAAGGTGGATATCAAAACATGGGGATAACAAAGGTAAAAACCTGGGCAAAACATCATTCATTCATCATCCATGCATAGAAAAGAAGGGCATTAGGATCTATAGGTCTATTAACACCGAAGTGACGACCGTCGATCCGGATCTTGAATGACTTCTCAGGCATGGACTGATGATCTAGGGATGGGGACGAAGTATGAAGTGCAAACTCTTCACAATAAATCAATAAAACCAACAAGACAATCACAACATTCTGGGATCGATTACCAAGGGATTCAAGTCTAGCAGCAAGCTTCAGGCTATGGTGATTTTAAGTTCTTGATTAATATGCTAAGTAAAATACTTTATTTACACAATTAAAAGTACAAAAATGAAGGCACAAGATCAATATTAATCTACCATTCATTAATAAAAGCATGTGTACCATAGCCCAAGTCGACCGCTCTGAGTCATTGTCCCGCGCACTCTGTGTTGCTCCCGTTTTTCGACCGCTGTGACTTCCCCAATACCTCGCAGCCAATTCTAGGGGTACTCTTCTTCCCCGTTAGCCCCCCGAGCCACAAAGAGGCCACGCACACTAAACCAGAGAAAAACTAGCTCCCATCTCGCCTCGCAAGGCCGAGCTACCACTCCTCACCGAGTTGGGTATCCCAACTCCCATAAGATAAGTCAGTCAAGTCAAAAATTCTGCATCTTAACATTACACATCAAGGAAGAGATCCATCCTCCTCCTCCTCCCTCCTTTATATAGAGTTTCTAAGTCATTTCTTTCCCAAATTCCCATTTAATTTATTGTTCAATAATTTAATTCAAAAAAATCCTCCATATACATGTGTCAATTATCCCCTTCATTGCAACATAAATTAATTTCATTAATTATTTAATTACTCCTATTTCCCTCACCCACCTAAAAGAATTCCTAGAATCGCTCCTAGGTGTCCCCATATTCCCTTACACGCTTTAATGACTTAGCCCCTTACTAATTTACTAGTTGAGTTCAATTTAGAAAGTTCTTAAAGGCAAGATTCCTTGCTAAGTTAGTCATTCTGCTTTTTCCTTAAGTTTCCCTTTCTCTTTATGTTTCCACCTTTTTCCCTTAGTTTCCTAATTCTTTAAAATTTCCCTCTTTCCCTTTTTATCTAAAACTCAAAATAGCAAGTGTAGACTTTACCCTTTTTCCCCCTTTTCTTTTTAGTTAAAATTTTTAATTAGCATAAGTAACAAACAATCAATTTCCCTCTTCTTCTTTTTAAAATTGTTATCCCTCAAAATAATTTGATTTTAGTAATTTAATCACATTTGTTACCCCCTTTTTATCACATTTTTATTGATGATTATTATTATTATTGTTTTTTTTCTTGTTTTTTTTTTGTTTCCACAAGTATCACTTAGACCTAGATTTTATTGTTCTAGGCTAGGCGACATTTTATTAGGGAAATTGTTTTTAAATATTTCTTATCACATTATTCGTTCTAAGGCCATCTATATTTATTCACTTTTTAGTTAACAAGGCTACGTGTCCTTCAAGATGCACTAGGTGCTCCAAGGCTATCACTTGCCTCATTATGTTTCCCTTGCATGACATGCCCTTCAGGTTTCACTACGTGATCCAAGGGTGCCACTCACCTCATTTTGTTTTTCTTGCATGATGTTCCCTTCAGGACGCACTACGTGCTCCAAGAGTGCCACTCACCTCCTGGCTGACTTGGTAAACATCAAAAACCCCTCGAGTCAATACTCCATCAGGTGATCTTGTGGGATACTAAGGGCCTCTAAGGAATAAGGACCCTACCTTATTTTTCACCCCTTAGACTCATTGTGAGTGACTGTCATAGTTTTCCCTCAAGGCATCATGGGTCTTCTCAAACTAAGTAATCATTAACCTACAGTTTGAGACATGGTGGGAGTGATAGTAGGTTGTGGCAGGGCTTCTTTCCACACCTCTCCTTCAACATCTCTGGTAGTCATGCATGACCCCTCTACTCCACATGTGAGTCTGGTTGACAAGATATCGTCATCCTACATCATCAATGAATCATGTCAGACTAAAATCCATAATCATAACATATAATCAGATGCCAATATGTCAAATATACAAAAATCAAACCCCAATAGTCCACTCCTTGACTCAATTCATAGTCCAAGGGTTTCATCGATGCCTCGGCATCCTCAAGGTCCAAATCCTGCACACTTAAGAGAACCGAGTCAATAGCACCTGTCGAATTCAATATAACAAAATAACATATAATCACATCCATAATGCCTCATAATCATAATCAAAGGCCAATAGTATAATAATCTAGATCACTTGAAAGAAAGTGTCCTCAAAGAATAAGTTCGCTCAATGCATGCAAGATTCAGATGTTACATACACCTCCTCTTAGTCTAAACTTTGTCTTGAAGTTTCAAAGTATATAAGTGTCGAAATAATGTGTATCACATTGTCATAAGTCTATCTATCAAACAAAAATGGAAATTGTTGGTGCATATCATATGCGTTCTCCCAGGTCACCAAGTGTAGACTATAGTTGTCCCACTGGATCTTGACTTGATCTACCATTCGACGTCGTAGTTGTCGAATGCAATGATCCAGGATGCAGATCAGATCAGCCGTGAGCACCCCTTCATCCAATACCTGCAAGGAACTCATGTCAATAACATGTGTAGTATCACTAATATAATTTCTCAAAATAGATACGTGAAAAATATCGTGCATACACCTCAAAGAATCAGGCAAGGCTAGTTGATAGGCCACGGGCCCCTTTCTCTCCATAATCTTGAAAGGTCCCATGAACCTAGGAGAGAGTTTATCTCCCTTTCCAAACTTGATCAAACACTTATGCGGTTTTACCCGCAAGAAGACTCGATCGCCAACTTCGTAACTATGGTTGACACGATGCGCATCGACATAACTCTTCTGTCGATCATGCACTTCTTTGATCCTTTGTCTTATTGTTTGAATTTTATCTTCCATCTCTTGGATCACTTCTAGTCCCACCAGAATCCTATCCTCGATTCGATCCCAACTCAAAGGTGTCTTCCATGGTCACCTGTAAAGAAACTCGAAAGGTGCCATCTTAATGTTTCTTTGGTCACTGTTGTTATATGCAAATTCCACCAGTGGAAAGAATTCTTCCCAACGCTTTTGTTGTTCCATCACGTACATGTGCAACATTTATTCCAAGATCTGGTTCATTCATTCGGTTTTCCCGTCGGTCTTTGAGTGATTTGCAGTACTAAATTTAAGCTGGGTCCCCAAGACCTCTTGGAAACTAGTCCAAAATTGTCTAGTAAACATCGATCCTCGATCGGATATAATCCTCTTAGGTATGCCATGTAGCCTTACAATCTCACTGATGAAAACTCTAGCTATGTCTAGTATGGTACGTAAATATGATTTTTAAACCTCAATAATACATGTTCATCAAACATAAATCCTTCAAATATTGGTACCATCATTTTGTTTTGTCCGATAAAATCCTTGACCTCTTTGTACTGGTCATCGTCGCGCTATAAAGTTATAATCTTTTCACATAGATTTGTCTGAAGCGGAAACACCGAAAATATGTGTGGTCTCCGACTCAACGCATCTGCCACTCGATTCTCTATTCCTTTTATGTAAGTAATCTCGAATTCATACTCACTAAGAAATTCCTACCAACATCATTGTCACACGTTTAGGTCGCTTTGCGTAAAGATGTGTTGTAGTCCACAGTGGTTTATTTTTAGTTCAAATTTTTGTCCAACAAGGTAGTGTCTCCATACCTTCAAGGCATAAACAATTACTAACAACTCCAAATCATGCATCGCATAGTTCTCCTCATGCCTTATCAAATTCCTCTAAATGTAAGCAATCACCCAACCATCTTGCATCAAGACTATGCCTAAGCCTTCCTTGGATGAATTAGTGCACACCAAGAAGTTTGCGTCCATGTCAGGGACCTTTAGTATCATTTTTTTTGACAATAGGCTGTTGAGCCTTTGAAATTCCTCCACACATTTCTCGGTCCAAACAAACTTCTTGTTCTTCTTCTGTAATTCAGTAATCGGATTTTCTATCTTCGAAAATCCCTCGACGAACCGTCGGTAGTATCCTACTAAATCCATGAAGCTACGCACCTTCGAGACATTCGTCGGCACATGCCGTTCCATAATAGCCTCCATCTTTGTTGGATCCATGACGATACCTTCACTGGAGATGACATGCCCTAAGTAGTGAATCTTCGATTGGTAAAAAAATCATTTGGATAATTCCCCATACAATTTGTGCTCTTGCAGACACTTTAGTACCAAGCACAAGTTCTCATCATGCTCCTCCATCATCCGAGAGTAAATCAAAATATCATCCATGAATACTTGGACGAACTTGTCCAAGTACTCGTGGAACATCCCATTCATCAAACTCATGAATACCCCTGGGGATTTTGTCAGGCCAAACGGTAGAACAATAAACTCGTAATGTCCAAACCTCATCTTAAAGGCGGTCTTAGGGAAGTCATCCTCCTTGATCCATAATTGGTGATACCCTGATCACAAATAAATCTTTGAAAACACCGTAGCACCCTCCATCTGATCAAATAGATCATCAATCCTCGGCAACGGATATTGATTCTTGATCGTTTCCTTGTTCAATTGATGGTAGTCAATGCAGATTCTCCATGACCCATCCTTCTTTTGTATGGAAATAATAGGCGTGCCCCATGGTGACACACTTGGACATAATAGTCCCAGGTCTAGCAACTCCTTCAGTTGCATTCTGAACTCCTGTAACTATGGGGTCGACATCTAATAAGGAGTTCTAAATATTAGTTCAGTCCTCGGTTTTAGGTATATGGTAAAATCCAATTCCCTCTCTAACGGCATCCCAGGTAACTCCTCTGAAAAGACATCTGCAAACTCTCTCACCACCGGTAGGTGTTCTACACCTTCTGCTACTCCTTTTTCATTTAACGCAAGGATCACATAAATATTACATCCCTTGCACAAGCTCTTTCGTAACTACAAGGAAGAGATAAACCTCAGGGAAAATCCTTGGTTACGACCTACAATCACTCATCTCTATCCCTCATCGTCGACCATGCTCAATAGTTTCGTATTATAGTTGTGTATCACCTCATGTGATTCTAACCATTCCATACCAATCACGACGTCATAAGATCCTAATATCGTGATGTAAACATTGGAACTGGTGAAAAACGCTCCCAAGTTAAGGGTACAGCCTGTAACCTTTCCTCCAAACCCTCTTTTTGGCTCCCAAAGCCATCTCTTCAAATCTAAACTCATCCTATTCGACTGCCTTTACATTAATCCTTTTTAGCACTACAGCATAAATGAAACTCTTGGTACCACCGGGATATATCAAAATACTAAAGGTCTGGTCAGCGACGGTACCTTACGTATCAAGCACAACCAATTGGTGCTCTTCCTGGAGGTTATTCACCGTTGCATGAATCCAGTGGGCCTTGCCCAAATCTCCCATGGTAGTGGGTTTGTCTAATCCAGATGCTCTATTCCTCTCCACTGGGCAGTCGCATTGGTAGTGTGGCTCCGCACATGTCCAACACCCCTTCTTCAGTCCATTACTCCTGGTACCTGAAGTAGAAGCTGACGGCCCACCGGCCTGGAATCCTAGTTTGTTCTACTAAACATGCCTAAAATATTGATACTGTGGTCAATGCTTCTACTGATGTTGTGGTCCCCAGTAAGGAGTCTGCTGCTCAGGCACTGGTCACCAAGGTTTAGTGAAAGTGGATCCTCTCTGGAAGCCACCATATCCAGGCATATGTCTGGATGGTGTTTGATGCTGCTGTGCACTAGATGACACCTTCCCTATCGGTCTCGATGGAGTTTTTCTCTGACCCCCGCTAACAAGCTCCTCCTATACTATGAGGGCCTTCTGGATGGATTCATGCAAGGTCTAAGGAATCATAATCCTAACCCTTGAATGTATGTTGACGTTAAGGCTGAACAAGAACCTATTGACCTTAATTTTCTCAGTATTAAGGTGCAGAGCATACCGAAGAAACTCCATAAAATGGGCCTTGTACTTGGGCATCGTATGACCACCCTGTCATAAGGCATTGAACTCATTGAGTTGACGCTCAATGAATTCACTTGATAGGTACCTCTCTCAGAATTGTTACCCGAAGAGTTCCCATGACACATCTTTGACGACCATGTTCAATTTTGGCAGGAGCTTCTTCCACCATAGAAGAGTTCTCCCCTTCAGTTGAAAGACTGCCATGTGGACCTTCATGTTGGAGGTATATTCACAAAGTGAAAATCACATTTCCATATTCTCCAACCATGCCTCCATGGCTGCACCATCCAAGGCACCAAAGAACTTGGTAAATTTAAACTTCTCGAGTTCACGATGAATGCCACCAGTACCGACCGGAGCGCACGGTGAACCCTCAGGGGGTTTCGATGCCCTGACCTCATCTCTTTCGAAATGAATGATTAGTGCCTCATACATCTGCTGAAAATACCTCATCAGCCCAACCACATCACCCACCACTATCTCCGTCTCCATGGGAGTTAGACCCCTCAGGCATGGATGCAACTAGAGGCATCGTGCCTCCTCCCCTGGTACCCCTTCGTCTGCCTCTCTGGTGTCCTCTAACCTTTATTACCTGCATGAATACAAGTCAAATTAATTCGCAACATTATAATCAAATATAATAATAACAAAAGTCATAGTGTTACCAAGTCCCGGGTTGAACCCGCTCTAATACCATATCTAATGACCCCTCAGCCATTATGACTGCCAACAAAGAAAAACGTGCAAATTTGATTTTGGGGGTTTTCTAGAAAGAAGGTAATGACAACAATAGTTGAACCACACAACCTGACAACGAACACACACACGCAGGTTAGGCCACAGAAAACAATGAATCAATGCACTAGCACAACGATCAACTGGTCGAAACATGCGTAAATCAAAGGATAGGAATGACTCCCTGCCAGAAACACCACACGACGATGGTTACAAGCTAAGGAAAACATCCACAATCCCAACACAACAGTCTCGATGACTAGTCACTAGAACCTCGATGCCATGCGAAACCCAACGCATGAAGGCATTGCAACCCAAGCGCCAACAACATACTTACAAGATCGAACAACACTCACAACGGGAAGCACAAACTCCGACCAAGTCATCAATTTCCTCTATCTAATAGGGAACGCCATGATCCCCTCCTCAGGAATCATGTTGTCCCTAGGTTATAGGTGCAGTAATAGCCTTGGCGCAACATGACCTATCTAAACCAAGGACTCAAGATAAATCCAACAGCTAGGAGCCAAATGCTGACAAGAATATTAAACCCATACCCCAAGAAACAGGTCGACAAGATGCAAGATGATGAAAATCAAAAGGAAATTCTCAAGCTAATACCTGACTCCTCCAAGAACCCAACAATTAACTGATAAGAAAGATGTCTTAGTGTAAAGGTTGAACTGTTACCAAGCTACTAAGGTCATAAATGTTGTGATAATCTGAACTAAGAAAGGCACTTAACCAAATCAAATACACTTATCAACAATTACAAACTGTCCATTCAAATAAGTGAACTACTTAACATTTTAAAGGTGCTCCATGTTGCTTATAAAATAATCAACATTGTTGTCTAAAAAGGGTTAATCCTTACTGAGATCGATGTCTATAATTAATGCCATTGCAATGTTATTTGCTACTATTTGATGTTATTGTGTTTTCTATAAATGAGTTCCATTTCAATGCAAATTTTAATGCTATTTTAATGTTGTTATGCGGTTATAAACAAAAGTCATTTCGATGTTATTCAATGCAATTTCAATGCTATGTTGTTGTTTATAATCAAATGTCATGTCTAGCTAGTTAATGCAAATTTGATTCTATTATGTTGCTTATAAATAATTTCCACGTCAATGCTATTGAATGAGATTTAATGCTATCTCCTTATTCATCAATAAATGTCAATTCAAAACCATTCAATGCAGTTTTGATGCTATCCATAATTAGGTGACTCTTCGGCAAGGTAAGTCTATCTATGACATAGGCTATTTATTAAACAAACCTGATGTTATTATTAAATTCTATCAAACAAAAATAATTATTAATGCTAATTATTAATATAAGAAGGTTGTCCAGAATCATAATGCCATTTATTATTGCTATCATAAGGATTAAAACGCATTCACCCATAAAAACAATCGTTGGGTAATACAGAGGGGAAATTGTTGTGAAAAAGATTGAAACACAGTCACCCCAACCATAAAATCATTGTGAAATAAAGAGAGGAAATCATTGTGAAAGGGATTCCAAATCGTAGTCACCTCAAACATAAAATCGTTGGGAAAAAGGAGAGGAATTCATTGTGCAATCGATTCAAATCACAGTCACCCCCAAAGCATAAAAATTGTGTGAAATAAATAAGGGAAATTGTTGTGCAAGCGATTCAAATCGTAGTCACCCCCCAAGCATAAAAATCATGTGAAATAAAGAGGGGAATTTGTTGTGCAAGCGATTCAAATCACAGTCACCTCCCAAGCATAAAAATCCGATGAAATAAAGAGGGGAATTTGTTGTGCAAGCAATTCAATTCCTCGTCACCCCAAAGAATAAAAATTGTGTGAAATAAAGAGGGGAATTTGTTTTGCAAGCGATTCAATTCGTAGTCACCCCCCAAGCATAAAAATCATGTGAAATAACGAGAGGAATTCGTTGTGCAAAATATATTACAAGTGCAGTCTAAAAGGGTATAATCGCAGCCAAAAATAATAAACCGCTACCTTTACACAAGAGAGAAAAACACTACCATATACAGTGAAAATGCCAAGAAAAGTTGCAGGGTAAATTTTCCATTAAGAAGTGATAAAAATGCAGAGTGTAATCGCCAGGAAGTACATTAAACACATATCTAAATTACCTAAGAATATATTAAAATGCAGAGTCAAAAATTTTGTGGATGAGTGTGTTGAAGTGCAAAGAATAATTGCCATCAAATAAAATAAAATGCAGAGTTAAGTTACGAGGAATGTATTGCAATGCAAAGTAAAGGAAGGATTTGTGGTGCCAACCATGATTACAATTGTTGAGGTTAAGATGCCAAGAACAGTGGGTTGAATGCTGGGTAAGTAAGGGTGGAAACATCGCGATTACAAAACATAGTTCTCAGATGACAAGATCATTTAGGACACAGAGGTGATATAACTTGCAGAGACCAATGCAAATGCGAAGATCAAAACATGGAGATACGAAGGGTAAAAAACTGGGCAAAACATCCTTCGCTCATCATCCACACACAGAAAAGTAGGGCATTAGGATCTATAGGTCTATTGACACTGAAGTGACGACCGTCAATCCGGCTCCTGGAAAACTGCTCAAGCATGGAATGATGATGTAGGGATGGGGACGAAGTATGAAGTGCAAACTCTTCGCAATAAATCAATAAAACGAATAGGACAGACACAACATTTCAGGATCGATTGCCAAAGGATTCAAGTCTAGAAATGAGATTAAGGCTATGGTTAGTTTAAGTTCTTGATTAATATGCTAAGTAAAAAAGTTTATTTACACAATTAAAAGTATAGAAATGAAGGATCAAGATCAATATTAATCTACCATTCATTAATTAAATCATGTGTACCATATCCCAAGTCGACCGCTCTGAATCGTTGTCCCGTGCGCTCCGTGTTGCTCCCGCTTTTCGACCACTGTGTCTTCACCAGTACTTCCCAGCCAATGCTAGGGGTACTTTTATTCTCCCTTATCCCCTCAAGTTGCAAAGGGGCCACACACACTAAACCAAGGAACAACTAGCTCCCAACTCACCTCGCAAGTCCAAGTTACCACTCCTTACCGAGATGGGTATCCCAACTCCCACAAGATAAGTTAGTCAAGTCAAAATTTCTGCAGCATAAAATTACACATCAAGAGATCCATCCTCCTCCTCCTCCCTCCTTTATATAGAGTTTCTAAGTCATTTCTTTCCCAAATTCCCATTTAATATATTTTTCAATAATTTAATTCATAAAAATCCTCCCCGTACATGTGTCACCCATCCCCTTCGGTGCACCAGAAATTAATTTCATTAATTATTTAATTACTCCTATTTCCCTCACCCACCTAAAAGCCTTCCTAGAATCGCTCCTAGGTTTCCCCATATTCCCTTACACACTTTAGTGACTTACCCCCTTACTAATTTACTAGTTGAAATTAGTTTAGAAAGTTCTTAAAGGCAATATTATGATGCAGGAGCATCACAAGCAACCAGCCAAGCGAGCATGAAGGCAGAAGACAGCTGGAAAATGCAACACACATTTTACATGTTTTGGAAATGTTTTTGAAGCATTATTGTGATAGTTAAAAGGAAGCGCACTTGCATATTGTAAACAAATCATGAGCGATTGCTCTCATCTGTAAAAAGTTAAGGCATTTATGCATAAATAATGAAGTAGGTAGATTTAAATTCTAGATTAGATAGTTTTAGGAACAAGAGGGAAAACGGCTATAGACACCCTCATCTTTGTATCATTACGGCATTCAAAATTAGATCATTTTGGTAGCATTAGCATAGAGCAGAGGAGAGTTGTAGCAGAGGAGTTGTAAAGAAGAACCCATGTATAGAAGTTCTGGATTAATATATGAAACTTTGATTCAAGTTCATGGTGTCATGATGATTTCTGTGTATAAATGTTGAATGGTTTGCTTACAGTTCTTACTCTCTCTGTCATGCATTTGTTATTATGTTGTATGTGAATATATGTTTTTAAGTTGAATGTTTAAATTATGAGAGAGAAAGAGAATGAGTTTCAATTGTTTCTCTTCCTGAGAGAATTTCCTGCACGAAGTGCAGTGAAACGTCTTCAAGGAGTGCATTGACGAAGGTTCAGAGTCCATATCTAAAACCTCAGGAGGGATACCGTTGTTCTCAACAGAAGTGAAAAGTGGAGCAAAGGAGCCATGCAAGGATTGTGTAGGCATTGGAAGTATTAGGACTTATCAACAAAAAGGGGAGTGGAAGGACTGTTGTTGCAGAGGAGTTGCACAAAGTCGAGAGATTCAAATATGCAGCCGTATTTGAAGGCCTACCACAAGGAGTGTGATCAGAAGCCCTTTTTCGAGAATTGAATTTATCAGAGAAGCTCAGAAGGGGTAGTGCCTTTGAATTATTCAAAGGGAAGCGAAGTGAAGTTTCTTTGAAGAAGGAAGGTCATGGGGAGTGGACATTCATTCATTTCACAGAGGTTCTTGAGGAAAGAGTTGGATGGTCGGAATTCTCTATGGAGAATCCCCAGAATGAAAAAAGAGTTTCATGTATAAAGGAAGAG
This sequence comes from Picea glauca, assembly GCA_000966675.3. NCBI lineage: Eukaryota > Viridiplantae > Streptophyta > Pinopsida > Pinales > Pinaceae > Picea > Picea glauca. The sequence goes on along the minus strand of JZKD02S0849959.1, from coordinate 198,029 downwards.
AAACGAGGTTAAAATTTTGGAACTTCGGAGTTCGGGATTTCGCAGGTCCTGAGGACGTGTGATCAGGATGGAGGGGAGAGAAAATATTGAAATCTGAAGTCGTGGCGGGATATTGTCGGCATTTCAGGAATCGAGATTTCAACATTCCCATTGACAAGAGTTCGATCTCTTCACATGAGAACCCCCGAAGTTTTGAAACGCAAAATAGTGTAAAGGGACATTTCAACAATTCGGTGTCTCAGGATTCGAGAACCCGAGAGGACAGTGTTCTGGGATCGAGAGTCTTGGACTCCCGTTACTTGAAAGTCTGAAATCACGTGGGCCATCAGATCAAAGGGAGGCTTATAGCCATTGATCACATTGGAAATATTGTTTCAGAGTTCGAGGCATGCAGAGGTTAGAGAACTGGAGGATTTACATCAGGATTCGCAAAATAGCGAAGTCTGGAACCTCGAAAATATGAAAAACCCGATACAGGAGCAAAACATGATCAAAGATTTGGCGTATCGACATTTTGGGTTTCGGCAAGTGATAGAGTCAAGGAGCTCGACATCAGGGGTCATGAAACCCTGAAATCCGAAGTCCTTTGTGGCTTAAACGAAGGGGTCGGTTAACCCTCGGTGTGGTTGTAGCGGGGATCCTGTGTGGACCTAGATTATGAGGATTGGGGGTCTGCGTCAAGTGGTATCAGAGCCCAGAAAAATTTCTTTTCTTTCTGTAGCAGAGAAAAGATAAATTTCTCATCCATGCCACCGAGAAGAAGAGATAGGCCAATGCCTGATCCAGCAGTGGAAAGGGAAATGCACGAACTATGTGCCAGGCTTGATGCCATGGAGACAACACAGAGGCACACAATTCATGTTGGGGATGTCAGTGAGGTTGAAAGTGAAAATGAAGATGGAAATAAGTGAGAAGAAGTTGCAAAATATGAACTCTTATTCAGGTTTATTGTAAGGATAGGTGCCAGGGAAAAAATGGAGATTCCCATGTATGAGGGAAACTTGGACGTTGAAGAACTTCTAGACTGGATTAGAGCTTTGGATAAATATTTTGACTATGAGGATGTCGAGGAAGACAAGAAGGTCAAACATGTTGTCAAAAGACTTAAACGGCATGCAACATAATGGTGGGATGAACTGCAGGCTGACAGACGCTGTAAAGGCAAGTAGAAAATCAAGAGTTGGGATAGAATGGTTGCAAAAATGAAGGTAAAATTCATACCCAAGGATTATCAAATTAATCTATTTCGGAGGATGCAGAATTTGAGACAGAAGTTGATGTCAGTGAAGGAATACACTGAAGAATTCTACAAGATCAACATTAGGGAAAGTCATCGAGAAGGTGATGATGAAAAGGTTGCCAGGTACATGAATGGTCTGAGATATGACATCCAAGATGAGATAAGAAAGATGACCCTTAGAAATGTGGAAGATTCTTATCAGATGGCTCTAAAAGCTGAAGAAAAGCTTAGCCGAAAGCAAGGTCAGAGAGGCCGAGGAAAAAGTCAAGCCCGAGGAAAAACAATTGCCTAAGACAGGAATCAAAAACCCAAAGAAGAGTGGAAGAACCCTCAAACTCAGCATGATAGAGGTGGAAGCTCACATAGAGGACAGTATGTTGATAAGAATGCTTTTCCTTGAACCAAAGGAAGAGGAAGAGGCAAAGGTGGAGAAATAAAATGCTTTACTCGTGGAAAAAATGGACACAAATCCTATGAATTTCCAGATAAAAAGAAAGATGGTGGTGAAACTCACATTACCAAAGCACAAGGATGGAATGTTTAGGCAGAAGATGCTGAGGGCGGAAGATCACTGATGATGAGAAAAGTTCTCTTAACGCCAGAAAAAGAGGCAGAGAACCCAGCCCAAAGGAATAGGCTTTTTCAAACTTCTTGCAAGACCAAAGACAGGGTATGCAAGGTCATCGTGGACAGTGGTAGCATAAACAATCTCGTTTCTACAGAGATGGTAGAAAATCTGGAGCTAGAGACTATTGAACATCCAATCCCATACAAACTTTCATGGCTACAAAAAGGACATCAGGTAAATGCCACTAAACAATGTTTAGTTGAATTTAAAATAGGAGGATATACAGATGAAATACTATGGGATGTAATTCCCATGGATGTTTGTCATCTATTGTTGGGTAGACTGTGGCAATATGACAGGAATGTGATTCATGATGGGAGAAAGAACACATACACCCTGGAGAAGAATGGGATAACTCACATGTTGTTGTCGATTAAGGACAAATAAGTAAAAACTGAGGTAAATAACACTGTACTCCTCATGAGTGGGAAGGAAATTCTTAAGGAGGTTAAGAAGAAGGAAGATACACAATTTATCGTGGTAAGGAATCTTATAATTGTTTTAACCAGTACAAGACTGGATAATTTGTCAGAGGAAATCCAGGAGTTATTGGAATAATTCCCTGATATAGTGGTGGACGAACTACCTCGTTCGTTTCCACCAATCAAAAGTATAAGTGATCACATCAATCTCATACCTGGAGCTAGTTTACCAAACAAAGCAGCGTACAGATTGATGCCACAGGAGAATGAAGAGGTCAAAAGACAAGTCCAGGACTTAATGGACAAGGGATTGGTTAGACAGAGCTTGAGTCCATGCATTGTTCCAACAGTTCTCAGCCCAAAGAAATATGGAGGCTGGAGGATGTGTACAGACTCGAGGGAAATCAACAAGATTACCATCAGATATAGATTTCCTTTTCCGAGGATGGATGATTTGATGGATTGCTTGAGTGGAGCAATTTTTTTTTCAAAGATTGATTTGAAAAGTGGATATCATCAAATTCGTATGAGAGAAGGTGATGAATGGAAAACAACATTCAATACAAATGAAGGGTTGTATGAATGTCTTGTTATGACATTTGGCTTAACAAATGTGCCCAGTACTTTCATGAGATTGATGAATGAAGTCCTGAAGGATTTCATAGGAAAATTCGTCATTGTATATCTTGATGATATATTAATTTTCAGAAAGACAGAAGCAGAGCATTTAAAGCATTTAGCTACAGTGATGAGGAGATTACAGCAAGAGAAATTGCTGATAAATATGAATAAATGGACATTTATGAGGACATAACTCATTTATTTGGGTTTTTTTATCTCTACGAATGAGCTGAAAATGGATCCGAATAAGGTAGAGGCGATTAAGAATTGGCCATCACCGAAAAGTGTATTTGAGGTTCGAAGCTTCCATGGATTGACTAGTTTCTGTAGGAAATTTATCAGAAATTTCAGTGGAATTAGTGCACGGATGATGGACACAGTGAATAAAAGACACAAATCTTTTCACTAGACAGAATAAGCAGAGAAAAGTTTCAACTTATTGAAAAGGAAGATTACTGAATAACCAATTTTGGTGTTGCCAGATTTCAGTAAGACGTTTTAGGTCAAATGTGACGCAAGTGGGTTTGCAATTGGAGCGGTCTTGAGCCAAGTTGACAGGCCAGTCGCATACTTCAATGAAAAACTGAATGAAGCAAAGATTAAATATTCAACATATGATAAGGAATTCTATGCAGTCATACAAGCACTGAAGAAATGGAGACATTACTTGGTCCCTAAAGAGATTGTTTTGTACAGTGATAATTGTAACGACCTTGCTTATATAGATGTATAGGATTATTAATTGTAATTAATTTAATAATCTAACTGTCCTAAAAATTATCTAAACGATAATTATTTCTTAAATAACTTTAACTAATTAATTATTATTAATTACTTGTTCATGATTGTCAATGATTAATTAAGTATTAATTAACTCATTAATTAATAAAGTAAATAAATAAAAGGAGGATAATAAATTATATTGTTAAATTAAGTTACGTACCCGAAAAGGGATAACATATTAATCACGAGAGGATAAAATATTAAAGGAAAGGATAAGGGGCATTAACGAGGGGTAGGTAAGGGAGTAAATTCGTGAGGCAGTGAAGGAAGGATATGGAGGCAGAGGAAGTTGAGGAGGGGATTATCATTTGGACTGGATTTTTTTGGAGGGGCTCAGGAATTTTGTAGAGAGGGGAGTTGAGTTTTGGAGTGGGATTGTATCAGTATAGGCACCGGGGTTGCTGGAGGTTTTGGGCACGGGGGCCAAGATATCCATATGATATCCTCGAGCTAGGAAGTTACCTAGTTGGCAGGGTGGAACTAGGTTTTTGGTAGTGTTTACACAGTGCAGCAGCGGTCAAGAAGGCAAGCGGACAAGCAGAGGGTTATTAGCATCAGACCCATGTATTTAAAATTTGTAATTGTTTTTATTATGTTAGAAAAATTTAATATTCGTTGTTAAATCTATATGCGAATATGCTCAATTAAAGAAATTTGATAAATTTTACTATTTTGCTCAATATAGAAGAAATTTGTGAATTTTCTGAAATCAATACTGTTACAATTATGTAATTATTTGATCTTACATCTATATGTCTACTACAATAATCATGCTTTACAATTCGTGACTCAACATGAAAAGTTGAACCAAAAGCATGCAAAATGGGTTGAATATATGCAGAATTTTACTTTTGTAATTAAACATATTTCTGGAACTGCTAACAAAGTTGTTAATGTAGGAATTCAAAGTCAAAACTTTGGGTTTTGATAATCTCAAAGAAACGTACAGAGATGATCCAGATTTTAAAGAGGCATATGAGGCATCTGAGAATCCAATTCTCAGGGACAGAAGTCAATGGACTGAATATATGATCTAGGATGGATTATTATTCAGAGGCAATCAATTATGTATTCCAAAATGCTCCATGAGGGAGAATTTGCTGAAACAAAAACACAGTGGAGGATTGGTCGGACACTTTGGTCATGATAAGACGTTCTCAAAACTAAATGGCTCATATTTTTGTCCAAGGATGAGGAAAGATGTCAAAATATTTGTGGACAGATGTAGAATTTGTCAGCACACAAAAGGAAAAAGGAAGAATACAGGGTTGTATCAGCCATTACCCATACCTGAAAGGTCGTGGGATGCCGTAAGCATGGATTTTATATTGGGGTTGTCGAGAACAAAAAGAGGATTTGATTCAATCTTTGTGGTGGTAGACATATTTTCAAAGATGGCACATTTTATACCATGTAAGAAAACCAACAATGCAACACATATTGAGAACCTGTTTTTCAAGGAAGTTATCAGACTTCATGGCTTACCAAGGAGTATTGTTTCGGATCAAGATACCAAGTTCATGGGACATTTCTGGAGGACTTTATGGAAGAAGTTGGGGACAAATCTGTCATTTAGCTCAGCATATCATCCTCAGACTGATGGGAAAATAGAAGTTGTGAACAGAAGCTTGGGAGATTTTCTAAGGAGCCTAGTGACTGAACACCACAGTCAGTGGAATCACATTTTTCCACAGGAGGGATTTTCTTACAATTATTCAATCAACAGAAGCACAGGGTAGAGTCAATTTCAAATTGTTTATGGAATGAAACCCAGGGGAGTGTCTGAATTGAAGGATTCAGAACAGAATGAAACTAGAAGTGCTAGTGCAGAGGATTTTGCAGAAGCAATGAAAGAACTTCATAGCCAAGTGAGGGAATGTTTACAAAATTCGAGTCAAGAGTATAAACGCAGAGAAGATCAACATAGACGAGAACTTCAGTTTGAAGTTGGTGATTTGGTTCTTGCACATATGAGGAAAGAGAGGTTCCCAAGGGGAACATATAACAAACTGAAAATGAAAAAGATTGGACCATGCAAGGTCTTGAATAAATTTGGGGCAAACGCATATGAGATTGAATTACCTGATGGGATCGGAATTTCACCGATATTCAACATCTCAGATTTGTACCCTTACAAAGATGAAGAAGTAGGGGCAGAAAATGAATAGATAGAGGTTCAGTGGACTAAACAAATTTCTATGGTTGCAAAGCCATAGATGGAAAGTATACTTGATAATAGGGTCATCAGGAAGACCAAGAGGAAAGAGTATTTTGAATACTTGGTCAAATGGGAGGGACATCTAGTTGAAGATGCTAGCTGGGAAGATGAAGAAGAAATTAAGAAGCATGGACAGACCATGCAAGAGATCATGAACAGGAGTTCATAAAAAAATTTCATGCAAGGGAGTATGATGAAGGAGCATCACAAGCAGCCAACCAAGTGAGCATGAAGGCAGAAGACAGCTCGAAAATGCAACACAAATTTTACACATTTTGGAAATGTTTTTGAAGCATTAATGTGATAGTTAAAAGGAAGCAGACTTGCATATTGTAAATAGATCATGAGAGATTTCTCTCATATGTAAAATGTTAAGGAATTTATGCATAATTAATGAAGTAGGTAGATTTAAATTCCAGATTAGACAGTTTTAGGAACATGAGGGAAAACGACTATAGACACCCTCATCTTTGTATCATTATGGCATTCAGAATTAGAACATTTTGGTATCATTAGCATAGAGAAGAGGAGAGTTGTAGCAGAGGAGTTGTAAAGAATAACCCATGTACAGAAGTTCTGGATTAATATATGAAACTTTGATTCATGTTCATGGTGTCATGATGATTTCTGTGTATACATGCTGAATGGTTTTCTTATAGTTCTTACTCTCTCTGTCATGCATTTGTTATTATGTTGTATGTGAATATATGTTTTTAAGTTGAATATTTAAATTCTGAGAGAGAAAGAGAATGAGTTTCAATTGTTTCTCTTCCTGAGAGAATTTCCTGCAAGAAGTGCAGTGAAACGTCTGCAATGAGTGTGTTGACCAAGGTTCAGAGTCCATCTCTGAAATATCGGGAGGGATACCATTGTTCTCAACAGAAGTGCAAAGTGGAGCACAGGAGCCGTGCAAGGAGTGCACAGGCATTGGAAGTCTTAGGAATTATCAAAAAAAAGGGGAGTGGAAGGACTGTTGTTGCAGAGGAGTTGCATAGAGTCAAGAGATTCAAATACGCAACAGTATTTGAAGGCCTACCATAAGGAGTGCGAGGAGAAGCCCTTTTTCAAGACTTGAATTTATAAGAGAAACTTAGAAGGGGTAGTGCCTTTGAAATATTCAAAGGGAAGCAGAGTGAAGTTTCTTTGAAGAAGGAAGGTCACGGCGAGCAAACATTCGTTCATTTCATAGAGTTTCTTGAGGAAAGAGTCAGATGGTCGGAATTCTCTGTGGAGAATCCCCAAAACACAAAAACAGTTTCGTGTATAAAGGAAGAGCGACGAGGTAATAATTTTGGAACTTTGGAGTTTCTGATTTCGGAGGTCCTAAGGACGTGTGATCAGGACACAGGGGAGAGAAAAGACCAAAATCCAAATTCGTGGCAGGATATTGTTGGCATTTCGGGAATCGATATTTCGACATTCCTGTTGACAAGAGTTCAGGCTCTTCACATGAGAACCCCCGAAGTTGCAAAACACGAAATAGCATGAAGGGACATTTCGGAAATTCGGTGTCTCAGGGTTCGGGAACCCAAGAGGACAGTGTTCTGGGATCGAGAGTCTTGGACTCCCGATACCTGAAAGTATGAAATCATGTGCGTCATCAGATCGAAGGGAGGCTTATATCTTTTGATCCCATTGGAAATATTGTTTCAGAGTTCCGGGCGTGCAGAGGTTAGAGAACCAGAGGCTTTACATCAGGATTCACGAAATCGCAAAGTTTGAAACCCCGAAAAGGAGAAAAACCTGATACAGGAGCAGAACATGATTAGAGATTTGGCGTATCAGCATTTTGGGTTTTGGCAAGTGGAAGAGTCGAGGATCTCAACATCAGGGATCGCAAAACCCCGAAATCCAAAGTTCTTTGTGGCTTAAACGAAGGGGTTGGTTAACCCTCAGCGTGGTTGTAGTGAGGATCTTGTGCAGACCTTGATTGTGAGGATTGGGGGTCTGCATCATATTCCTTACTAAGTTAGTCGTTCTACTTTTCCCTTAAGTTTCCCTTTCTCTTTATGTTTCCCCCTTTTTCCCTTAGTTTCCTAATTCTTTAAAATTTCCCTCTTTCCCTTTTTATCTAAAACTCAAAAGAGAAAGTGTATACTTTACCCTTTTTCTCCCTTTTCCTTTTAGTTAAAATTTTTAATTAGCATAAGCAACAAACAATCAATTTCCCTCTTAAAAAAAAAAAAATTATTCCTCAAAATAATTTGATTTTAATAATTTAATCGCATTTCTTACCCCCTTTTTATCACATGTTTAATGATTATTATTATTATTATTATTTCCACAAGTATCACTTAGACCTAGATTTTAATGTCCTTGGTTGTGCGACATTTTATTAGGGAAATTGTTTTTAAATCTTTCTGATCACATTATTCGTTCTAAGTCCATCTAGGTTTATTCACTTTTTAGTTAGCAACATGACATGCCCTTCAGGATGCACTAGGTTTCTCCAAGGGTGTCACTCACCTCATTCTGTTTCCCTTGCGTGACGTGCCCTTCAGGATGCACTATGTGCTCCAAGGGTGCCACTCGCCTCATTCCATTTTTCCTACGCAACGTGCCCTTTAGGATGCACTACGTGCCTCAAGGGTGCCACTCACCTCCTCACTCACTTGGTAGACATCAAAATACCCTAGAGTCAATACTTCGTTAGATTATATTGTCGAAGACTAAGGGCCTCTAAGGAATAAGGCCCTTGCCTTATTGCGTGCCCCTTAGAATCATCATAAGTGACTTTCACAGTCTCCCCTCACAACATCGTGGGTCTTCTCGAACTAGGTAATTGTTAACCTACAGTTCGAGCCACGACGGGAGTGCTAGTAGGTTTTTGTAGAGATGCTTTCCACACCTCTCCCTCAACATCTCTAGTAGTCATGCATGACCCCTCTACTCCACATGTGAGTCTGGTCGACAAGCTATCGTTAGCCTGCATCATCAACGAATCATGTCATAATAAAATCCATAATCATAACATCTAATCAGATGCACATATGTCATGTATACAACAATCAAACCCCAATAGTTGACTCCCTAAATCGATCTAGAGTCCAAGGGTTGCATCGATGCCTCAACATCCTCAAGGTCCAAATCCTGCACACTTAGGAGAACCAAGTCAATAACACTTGTCTAATTCAATAAAACAAAATAACATATAATCACATCCATAATGCCTCATAATCATAATCAACGACCAATAGTATAATAATCTGAATCACTTGAAAGCAAGTTTCCTCAAAGAATAACTTCGCTTAGTGCATGCAAGAGTGAGATGTTACAAAATTTCTCCCAATTATCTATAGCCAGTCATTCTATGATCCATCTTGTTTTTCACGTCTCCTACTTACAGAACGTGATTAGAAATAAGTTTCAAACTCAATCCAATCTCTCTAAGTTGTGTGAAGAAGGTTACATCTAGTTTCATCCAAAAGAAGTCTTGGACTAGTGTGAGAATCATCTTCATCAGTGCACCATCAATGAAGTGTTAGACTGGTGGAAATAAACAACTCTAAAAGACACCACCTGGGATTCGGACACCATTTTACAATAATTTCCTCATCTCAATCCTTGAGTATAAGGTTATTCCTCAAGGGGGAGGGAATGTTAAGTACATAAACTTCCTAACCCCTCATGTAGGTAGAATAATATATTTCCATGTAATAAAGGTTGATATTAATAAGGCCTAGTAATAAGGGAGAATAAATCAAATGTAAGAAGACCTAATAGAAGCTTCTTCTTCTAGAAGGATCTTCCTATGGATTGTTCTTTTGGGTAGATAGATTTAGTATAAATAGAATTCGAGGGCATGAGAAGTTTTTCCTTGAGAATTATTGTAAAAGAGAAATGATCTGCTTGACGTTTCCCCCTCGAAGAGGCAAGTGAAAATTGTTTCTTATCAATAAAGGTATTATTTTGGTGTTGTGGTTTCATGTATTGTGTTGTTTCGTTGT
>JZKD02S0849959.1:170089-187104 GCA_000966675.3 Picea glauca | reverse complement strand
CATAAAATATGTTTTTCATACTAAATCCTCCCACCCTCACTCAACCAAATATGTTTTCATATTAACTCACCCAACCCCCACCCCCACCCTTATATACATGAGGATGGGGGTGAGTATATGAGGGTGGGGGTGGGGAGAATTAATAAGATGGGGCTAGGGGGATCTAATTCATATGAGGGTGGGAAAAGAGTTAATATGAAAAACATTTTTGGTTTTGTGTATTAAATCTCCCCACCCCTAGGAATTAATATGAAAAACATATTTTATTTTTCATATTGACTCTCCCCACCACCACTCTCATACACCCCCACCCTTATATATGAGGGTGGGCATAGGAATAGGTGGATTTAATTCATATATGGAGTGGGGGGGATTTAATATGAAAAACATATTTGGTTTTGCTTATTAACTCTCCCCACCCCTCGGAGTTAATATGAAAAACATATTTGGTTTTGCATATTAATTCTCCCCACACCCACCATCATATATGGGGGTGGGGGTGTATGAGGATGGCAGTGGGGATAGTTAATATGGAAAAAAAAAATATTTTTTTCATATTAACTCCCCCCACCCCCATATATGAATTATGGGGGTGGGGGGATTTAATATGAAAAACAAATGGGGAGAGTTAAATGAGGGTGGTGGCTGGGTTGAGTAGAGTTAATATGAAATACCAAATATGTTTTTCATATTAACTCCCACCACCCCCATATATGAATTATGAGGGTGGGGGGAAAGGAGATTTAATATGAAAAATCAAATATGTTTTTCATATTAACTCCTCCCACCCCCATATATGAATTATGGGGGTGGGGGAGTTCAAATCACATGGCAATATTTAATATTAAAAACAAAATATGTTTTTCATATTAACGCCCCCCACCATTATATATGAATTATGGGGGTGGGGGGAGTTAATCTGCAAAAAATATTTGTTTTTTCATATTAACTCCCCCCACCGCAATCCTTGTATAAAATGGTGGCCGTGGTGGGAGTTAATTTGAAAAACAAAATGTGTTTTGCATATTCACTGCTGCCACTCCCAACACCATATATGAGGGTGGGGATATATGCAGCGGTGTGGGGGGAGTTAGATGAAAAACATATTTGGTTTTTCATATTAATTCTCCCCACTCCCACCCTCATATATGAGGTTATATGAGAGTGGGCGTGGGGTGAGCTAATATGTGAAACATATTTGGTTTTGCATATTAACTCTCCCCACCCTCACCCTCATATACTTTAAATACAATAGTTCAAAATATATATGTATATGATGAGTGTGGGTGTTGTCAACAACAATTCTCCTCTATTGAGGACTCTTTGAAACTCAATTTTGAAGTATTCATATGTTATTGTCTATTTTAACTATTTATTGGAATATTTAAATCCTCTATACCCTTTGATTTTTTCTTTAAATATGTAGTAGACCATGTGCCATGTAGTGAATTATTTTTTCTTTATGAGGTGACTTAGTAAGACAGATATGTGTAATTCCCTCTCTTCTCAACATGGCACACACACACACACACACACACATATATATATATACAAGCATTGTAAATCCATCTTAACTCTGAATCCATTATGTGTGGAGAGGGACTGGGATAAGTTACGAGAGGTGAAAAAAATAATAGATTGAAAATCTTGAGAAAATATTTTCACCTCGAGGGATTTGATTCCTTTTGGCCCATGATAGATCCAAATTTAAGATGTAAAACATTTCTATAATGTGCTACTCAGTATGAGTAATATGTGTAATCCCTTCTATGATCAACATGGAGTTAGACTTGGCATATATATATATATATATATATATATAACATAGATCCATGTTAATTTGGAATCTAGCATGCCCAAAGATGGATCAAGTCCCTATACGTGAATTGTTTTTAATATTGAAAGTGCTTGAATAAATATTTTCACCTCTATGGGTTTGATCCCTCTCACTTTTATTCTACACTCCACTATATCTTCATGCCAATAGGTGTTTTCTACAACCGATTATGAGGCAGATGTGTATTTGCTTCAATGGTCAACATGGAATTTAAAAACATATATTATTATGAGAAAAACAAAAATCAATGTCTACCTTTTGATATATATATATATATATACAATGTAGATCCATCTTATTTCTGGATCTATAGAAACAATGTAGATCCATCTTATTTTTGGATCTATTAAATTCAGTGCTTAAAATATTTAAAATTAAAAGTAGATTTACATCGATGTGTGTGTGTGTGTCTACGTGTGGGTGGGTGGTTGTGGGTGATGATGATAAGGAAATTACTTGGGTTTACATAGAGATAATTTTGATATTTTAGAGTAGGTTTGATCACCTCCTTATAGTATCTTAATTTCATTGTATCGTGTAATTCTTTATAGAACCATAATTTATCCTTAAATTGAGATGCAATAATATGCTTAATATTATAGATATTAGATAGAGTGACCTCTTCCTTTATATCCTAATGATTTATCAAATACTTTGCATCTTTATGCCAACCGTTTTTATCCGTAGGTGGTTTTGACTATAATTTGAAGCAATTGTAGGAAGCCTCTAGTCTTCCATGTTGTTTATATCAGTTTTGTACATTAGGTACCTAGTCATATCCATGGTCTCGATGGGGGCAATACCCTCTTCTATGAGGAGTATAACATAGGGTGTATTTACTTTTATTTTGATATTATAAGTTATAAAACACTTTTGAATTATCTCTATCATTCTCCATGATTCTTGATAGACATTGCATCCCCAAACATCATAAACATGGTAACATGAGTGATGATGGTCTCATAGGAGTTTCTTCTTATACCATAACCAAAGGTCCACTGATTTACAATTGTACTCCATCCCATAATAACCTTTCTAATTGATCTTGTGATGAAGATATATTTCAAGATATCTGTATGAATTCACTTCCTTCAATATGTTATTGTCATACCTAAAATTAGCATACATTGTCCTTTTGGATTTATTTACCATAATCTTTGTTTTGTTAGTGTTAACATTCATACCTATACTAGAGAATAAATCCTTGATATTTTTTTATTTTTTGTCGAGATAATAGGGAATCCTCTCCATTATAACAATATCATCAGTGTAAATGAGGAGGATGGTGACTATACCACCTAGTGTCAGGTTGACACAACCTGCTTATTCCAAACAACCCTCTAACTTGTCAATCTATATGCTAAAAAATGTAGGGGACATGGGAAAACATTTCTTAACTTCTATACTACAATTAATTTCTTCTGACCAACCCTCAGTGTTCCTAAACCTGGAAATAATGTTCTTGTACAACCTTATCACAAAAATTCTTAGCTCTAAAGGCAATTTTAGCTCCTCTAGCCTATTCCAAAGGCTAGTCTTGGGCATTGTGTCAAATTATTTTCTAAAGTCAATGAAACAACATGAGATATTGGTTTTATTATTATGACACTCCTCCATAATGATAATAAGTGTAAACGGGTGGTCCATAACTGAATAATAGATCCTAAATATGGTATAGACTTTATCTCTCTTTCTATGGATTCCTAGTCATACATTGATCTTCTTTTCGAAAATAATTTCATACAACTTGGATAAAATGGGGCTAATAATAATGGTCATATAATTAGAGTGGTTTTTATTATCCCCACTATTAAAAACAAGAAAAATGAGGCTTTGAGTCTAGGGTTTAGGGATGCTCTTCTTGAATACTAAATTGAACAACATATACACATGAGGGATGAGGATAGGAAGCCCATTTTTTAAGGGAGTCGTAAATATTTTAAATGTAGAAATTACAATCCCTCTAATAAAATATATCATTTTATTTAGTTTTACGAGGGAGAATTTTCCTCCAAAAACTATTAGGATATACCTTACATAGGTGCAAAAGATTATCTTTCTTCATATTTAAATAGTACCTTTTTTTTCCTGTTAATTAGGGCTTTGTACATATTTATCTTATTGAATTTTGAAGACTCACTAAAAGAATCCGGAATGGATGTTCTAGAAATATTACATTCTTTATCATAACAGTGGTTGGCCTTTTTGTTTTATTTTACACATCGCCTTGATAGAGAACTTATTAATGGAAGTATCGAGTGTTGTCATGAAATTATGACAGAGATATTCGATATTTTCCCTATTTGATAGGAACTTTAATTCATTATTTAAATCCTTTATAAAAACTAGTTTTATCATTGGTGAAGATTAAGTTTTTTTGGTTATCATAGATATTTTCAGTGGGGATTTTGTGCATGACAAAGTTTAGAGTTAGGTTTAAAGGTTTATGATCAGGGTTAGGTTGATGTTCTTCTAGGATGTCAAAATTTACTATCTATTTGTATACAAGGATATCATATATCGTGTAATCTATGACACTACTACCAAGACCATGAATACAATTCCTTTGGTTGCATTTCGGCCACTTCTTTAGAACATCGAGAATTACTAGATCTAGAGAACAACAAAGCTTCATGAGCTCGGTACCAAACAAATTCTCAACCAAATCTTCAGAGTTTCTTTCCATATAGGATTAAGGTTGGAATAATTTCTTACTATAATAGCTTAATTAGTTGTTGTTCAATAATTAAAGTGTCCTAGCAAGAGGATATTGCCTTCCTTTCTCTGATTGTAAATATCATGTTCTAAACCATTGTAAGGACAATTTTTATCTAGTCTGTATTTCTTATCAAATGTAGAGTTAATATGCATGAAATAACATATTTATATGTAACTATTCTTAGCATGAATATCTCTAATTTCCATCCATATGTAGTAATTTAAATGGTCTTTATTGTGAAGCCTAATGTGAGAAAAAATGTTGTTTGTTATGTAACAAGTTATGCCTCCAGTCCCTCTAAAGTAGTATATATTGTTCTATATGGACCACAAAACAAATCCATCTATTGTAGGGACCTTAGATTATTCATGCTCCCAAGTTTCAATAAGCAATATAATATCCATTTCACTTAGGGTCCAACTTAAAATAAACCCTCTTCTCCATGTAAAGCCGAGACAATTCCAGCAAAGTATCCAAAGTGTCCCAAATTCTTATTTATTATTGTATTTTTGGTGTATATCCCTAATAATATATTTTCTATTTATAATTATTGAAAATTTTCCTTCCTTCTTGGCTTCTTTTACATTTTGAACTTCCTTCTTTAATTCATCTTGGTCTTGTGAAATGAGGTATTCATTTATTAATATTCCTAACCCTTTTAAACTTATAATTTTACTAAGTATGTCATATTTATGATCATTAGATATTACTTTAACACGAATTAACCTATATTTATGTTTAATTATTTTTCTTGATTTCGAGTAACTTGGAGAAAAACTATTGGAAGGCTCTTTCGGCCTAAGAGAAATATGTCTAGTTAAAGCCATAACCTTGTTCCAAGTAAATTATATTATTTATTAGAAATCCAAATTAAAAAACCCCTATTTTGATATTCCATAATAGAGAGACTCTGCAACAAATAAACATGAGGGAATTTATAATGAATGAAGAAAATGAATATCCACTTGAAATCAATGGACATAGGCCACATTTGTTCCATTGTGTACCCTCTTTACTCATAGAACATATACATGAGAATATGGAGAGTACTTGGAATAACAGTGGAAGGTAACAAAGAAATGAAGGGCATAATTAAAGATGTTGTGATTCGATATCATATCCAAAGACATTGGGTTTCAACATTTCTAAACTTATGCTAGAGGATAAATATTCCAAACTTTACGTAATATTTTCAAACTACAAAAATAAAGCGATGATAATTTCACATAACTATTTCAACAATTGCTTACAATATTTATTATAATTATATATCCTTGAACTTTTGAAAGAGATCATTAATTATGAAAACAATTAAAATCATAGTAAAAACAATAAGAAAATTGGTTCAATAATATTTTGAATAGTTATTACAAATTATTTTGAATAATGTTCCTAAACAATTATTAAGATTAATATTAAACCTAGATCCATACGAGATTTATGTTAGATCATCAACTTTACTTAAATGTTTTTCAAATTATAAAGGTGTTGACGGCTTAATCTGCTAGGACCGAAACGACAACCTGATGAGGACATTAGTCCCCCTTCGTTTTTAGAGAGGCGTTTATTCTCTTTGGATAAAAGATATATCTTTGAATATCTTGGATTAGGGAGAGTGAAAGGCAGCAAACCCAAAATATTTATTTCTTGGATTTGTATGAAAATGGTTCTTCAATAACCCAATATGATCTTTATGTGAAACAAAAGTCTTTTTACAATAAGAAAATATTGAAGGAGGGCTTCAACATCATAATTAAATTGTGATCAACATCACACACAACCTTATTAATAATATATAAACACATCCATATCATATTCATGAGAAATAGGAGAGAATGATTAGATCATCTTAAATAATTTTAATATAGTACTGCAATTAGTAGTAAAAGATAAATTCATAGGTCAACCTCAAATATCTCAAACTTAAAACTCAAAGTTACAAGATACAGTCAAGATCAACCCTGAAGCAATTCTTTGTGGAGTTTATTCATGAGAAATGTTCTTCATTACCAAAAATTTGACATCTGTGTATGTGGTTGCAAATACTCCATGAGCATACAAGAAATTTTTGTAGAATAATACAAGAAAAATGCTCAACAACTCAGCCTTGTGCCCAATTATGAGATTCATGCATAAAGCTATGAGAACTAGTGTAGAAGAATAGAAAGAATGGAGAATATGGAGATTTATTTCTTTTGATCAGAAGCTTGATTGTATATCCATGGTTGTACATTATTATTCCTATGATCCTCTGCCATGCCCATCTCACAATACTGATTATTGGAACCTTTGATGGAGCCTCTCTTCTCTTTTTAAGTAGAGATTTTCTAACTACTTGAGTAGTTAGTGTTTTCTTCCTCTCTTGAAATTTCCATACAAGTTTATTCTTGAAACATTACATTTAATTAGTTCCTCATTAATTCCTCATTAGTGAAATTATATCATCAATATATACATATCTAAAATGGGTCCCTTTCCCTTTTTAATAATTTTTTTTAAATAAACTTTGATTTTCACAATTTAATTAATTTCCAATTTAAAATAGGATTGTGTTTTAATTTTTTGGGAATTATAGTCAAATTTGTATCCATGAAAACAAATTATTACATTATATTCATTGTATGATCTTTCCAATGATATTAATTTTTCAAAATCTGTCACCCAGATCTCAAGATATGAGCTCATGAAGTTGAGTTGTCACGCAGGCCTATTAAAAATGCATCCGATTGATATTTTACTTTATGAGATAAATGTATCCACTTTTAGCACCTGAAACATATTCCACCATATTCTACGTCAAAATACCTTTCCAACGATATAAAGTTTTCATGATTTCAACACGCGGAGCTCAAGTTATGGCCTCCACAAGATCAACACTTAGCCATCATCAATCAAAATTGATGGGCAAATGTGGGCCTTTGGATGAATTTCTTTCTTCCCTTCATAAAATTCAACTTTTTGGTTTAAAATTATATCCCACATTCATTGGGATATTATATTCTTCATGATATATAATACTAAGTTTTTGATACACTTAGAATGAAATGCGAGAAGACAAGAAATTAAGGAACTTGGAGGATTCAACACTTGGAAAATTGTCGAATAAAATAATATTTTTTTGGAATCCTGTCATCGTCCACCTCATCCCAAGTCATCAATGAGTCATTCCCACATGTCATCATGGTAATGGTCCACATTGTATATTTTAACCTTATACAATATTTACTGCAAACAGATTTTCAGTAAAAGAACAAAAATGATACAATGGAAAATACAAACATTACACAAATATTTTTCCCCTGGAAACCCAAACTAGGAAAACCAACATATTCTATATTCACTCATAGTGATACATTGTTTACAATAAAATATACATATAGTATCTAAGGGGATCCAAAACCCTAACCCAATGACTTGGATTAGTCAACAACCCTAATTCCTTAACCGAAAATACAAAACCATTGGCAAACAACCATGTGCCGAAAAACTGCCCAAAAATGTGACACATTTTCCCAAAGAATATAAAACATATCCAAAATTCTCCCACTTGTTGTTTTCTTTGCATACATAGGGTTACAGGGTTACATAGTCAACAATCCATGGCAACAATGCCCATGGATCCTCTACACCAAGAGAACTTTTGAGTGCTCACAGATTTTGTTAATGAATCTGCAACATTCTTCAAAGTGTCCACCTTCATCAACAATACTTTCTTTTCTTCAACCATGTCTCTCACAAAGTGATATTGAATATCAATATGTTTTTTCTTCGAATGATAAGACAGGTTCTTCACCAGAAAAATTGCATTCTCACTGTAACAATCTATCCTTATAGCTTGTTGTACCAACCCAATAGCTGAACACAATCTTTGTAACCATACTGCTTCCTTACTTGCATGAGTGGCTTCCATGTATTCAGATTCTGTAGTTGAAAGTGCCACTATATCCTGTCTTTTGCTCATCCAACTTATTTCTCCTCCAAACAGGTTAAACACATACTCACTTGTAGATCTCCTACAATCCAAATCTCCAAACCATTCTACATCTACAAATCCATGTATATCCAACACTCTGTGAAATCTCGGTCTTCCATGGTAGCACAATCCATATCTAGTAGCGCCACGCAAATAACTAAAAACCCTTTTTACCGTTGTCCAATGCTCCTTCCCTGGTTTTTACATATACCTTCTCAAAACTCTCACTGCATGTGCAATGTCTGGTCTAGTACAGACCATTGCATACATCAAATAGTGAACTGCACTCGCATATGGAACACAAGACATGTCTTCCTCCTCTTCTTGTGTCTGGGGACACTGATCCGTAAATAAATTTACACCAACAGGAATAGGAACCTTGATCGGTTTACATTCCTGCATATTAAACCTCTGCAATATTGTCTCGAAGTATTTTCTCTGATTTAACTAGAGTTCCCGCTTTTTCCGATCTCTTTTAATTTTCATGCCCAAAATGAAATTTAAAGCACCAAGATCCTTCATGTCAAATTTAGAGGACAACTGAGTTTTCACATCCTATATAATCTCCTTGTTGTTTCCTATCAACAACATGTCATCCACATACAAAACCAAATAAATCAAATGATCACCAATTAATTTAAAATACACATAGTGATCCTCTTTGCTTCTTGTGAAGCCAAGTCCCAGCATATAAGTATCAAATTTTTTATACCACATCCTTGGTGATTTTTTTAAACCATATAGAGACTTTTTCAGCTTGCATACTAGCTCCTTCTTTCCCTTCACAACAAATCCTTCTAGATGCGTTATATAGATTTCTTCTTCTAGATCCCCATGTAGGAATGTTGTCTTCACATCCATATTTTATACTTCAAAATCAAATTCAACAACAACAGATAACATAAATATTATAGAGGTTAACTTGGCAATAGGAGAAAAAATATCACCAAAATCAATTCCCTCAACCTGGGAATAACCCTTTGCTACTAACCAAGTTTTTTATTTCTCCACTTTTCCTTATGCATTCAGCTTCATTTTAAATACCCATTTGTTGCCAATGGGATTTCTTCTAGTCGGCAACTCCACTAGATCCCAAGCTTCATTCTTATCCAAGGATTCGATTTCTTCGTCCATGGCCCTTTTCTAGAGATTTTCATCCTTTGAATCAACTGCCTCCCTAACAGTTCTAGGATCATCATCAATAATAGACAAATCAAAATTTCAACAGAAATAAGATGGAGTATACATTTTCAGTAGCCTTCTTTCTCGAACCGATCTCCTCAATACTGGAGTATGAGGATATTCTTCTTCTGATTCTTGTTCTTCTGTAGAGACTGATTCATCATCCTTTAAATCAAACTCTATTTTATCTAGTTCTTCCTTACTTGGTAGGACTTCATGTTTAACATCATTCATTTCTCTAAATACCACATCTCGTCTATGCACTACCTTTTTAGCTTTTGGGTTCCAAATATTATAACCTTTGAGACCATCTTTATATCCAATAAATATACTCTTTTCAACCTTCTTATCTAGCTTACTCATATTGTCCTTTGGAACCTGAACATATGCATCACAACAAAATACCTTGATATATGTGAGAGAAGATTCATTACCAGTCCATACCTCTTGTGGAGTCTTGTCATCCAATGTTGATTAGGGTGATCTATTGATAAGGTAACATGTTGTACCCACTACCTTTTCCCATAATTCTTTCCCTAACCCGACACCACTGAGCATGCACCTTGTTTTTTCCATCAGTGTCTTGTTCATCCTTTCTGCAACTTCATTTTGTTGAGGTGCATATGGATTAGTCTTATTCCTTGTTATACTGCACTTCTTACATAATTATTCAAATTCATTCCCACAAAACTCTATGCCAGTATCTGTCCTCAACACCTTAATTCTTTTATCTATTTGATTCTCAACAAGAGATTTAAACTCTTTAAACCTATCAAAGACTTTATATTTCTTCCTGAGGAAATATATCCAAATATTCCTTGAGAAGTCATATATAAATGAGACATAGTACCCATATTTTTCCAATGATGGGACCGACACAGGTCCAAAAAAAATATTGTGAACTGTTATAAAATTCCTTCTTCCCTTGTTGCACCAGAGGGGAATCTTACCCGATTATGCTTCCCATATAGACAATGTTTGCAGAAATAAAAATCCAGAGAGAAATTAGACATACCTTCAACCGTACCTTTACCATGTAGTAGTCAAATACCCTTCTCTCCAAGATGCCCCAGTCTTTGATGACACAGCATAACCTTTTCTCCATAGATGGTAGGAGTTCTTTCTTCTTCAACTCTAATATCGGGAACAATGGAACTATTAAACCCATCAATAACAATGCTTCCTTGCAACTTATATAGAGTTCCAAACCTAAATCCCTTCAATAACACCATTGCTCCTCGAACCATCCTGCAGGTTTCCTTTTACAAATATAGTTTTTACCCCTGCATCGTCAATTTTACTTATAGAAATCAAATTTATGGCCAAACCTAGGAAGTGTAGAACACCAGGTAGTGTTACAATCCTTCCATCTGTGAGCCTCAACTTGATGTTTCCTTGTCCTATGATTCTGGTTGTTGAATCTGTTATCACTCCAATAAACCCTCTGTGGTTGCAGACCAGAGGTGCTTGGTAACTTAAGAAATGAATGTTTTTGTATTTTGTGAATGTGGATCAATGGGACAACTCAATACAGCTTACAGCATTCAAACATAAAATGATAAACAAATAGACAGTGCTTTCAAAGATTGATTAATCAACAGGTAGCTTTAAAGTGAGTGGAGAACAAATTGTAACTAAAACAGTGCAAAGCAGGGTCTAAGAGACAATCGAGAGACTTATTATCAGGATATGAGATAAACAATGGGATAACAGCCACTCAAATCTTGACAACACAGATAAAAATGCAGAAGAAAGATGGAAAGCTGACAATCAAAACTGAAAGAAACCTGTGATCTATATTAGCATAGAAAGTCTGAGTACAAAAAGAGTATTCCTCTATCCATAATCGAACCCTCGGTTCATGTCTTGTTCTGATATTTATAATATTACAAAACAATCCTCTGATCCTAAAAACATGGATTAGATCAACTAAAAATAGAAAGTAAAAACTGTTTGCAAGATACAAGGAGTATTTCCTCAAAAAGAGGTCGATCCCTGATTTTCCTCTGTTGACTGTTGATGATGTGTAGACAACCTTCCAAGGCTAAAATAATCTTCTCCGATTGAGGCCAAGTCGAGCTGGTTGAGGTGGCAGAATACCCTATTTTTCAGTTCAAATGAAATTGCCAATATACCTTTGAAATCGTTCTTTTCTTCATCATACATAAAAAATGAATGCTGGAGTGAGTGTGATAATTCATTAGACAGGCATTGGAAAAGGTTACAAACCTTTTCATATCAAAAATCTTGGACCTGTGCAAAAAATCACTCGAATTCTGCATCCACAGACTTTCGGTGGTTGACTGGAACAGTTCTCGGGTAAGTTATCCACCGAAAGTGCCTGTTTTGGTGGTTAATGAGCACAATGGGGCTCGCCTAAACCACCGAATGTTGCACTTTGAAGACCTTTCAAAATTTCAAAATTTCAAAAATGACTGTTCTGAAATTTCTTTTAACACTCACACCTTCTCAGATGCTACAGTTTTGATTCATGCAGACCTTCGAATCTTTGTTGACTGTGCAGGAGAATCTGTTGCATCTATCATGGTTGTGGCCAGATTGGCCAAGGTATCTAACCATGTTTGTTCCTCTCCTGAAGATTCAAACTTCTTCAGCTTGAGCCTTAAGACTCTTAGCTGCCTGTACAATTTCATGTTTTCCCTAATCAATTCTCTGTTTCTCCCTTTGATTGAATTATGTTTCTCTTTGAGAGTTTCATTCTCTTTGAATAGCTCAGCAACCTTCTCTGTTAGATATGTGTTTGCCTTTTTAATTACCCTCTCAAGCACTTCCATTTCATAAATTTCTCGCAAAAGCTTATTAATTTTCCTGGTCTTACCTTTCTGAGGTTTGCTAGATGAAGCTTCTGCTTTCGATTGTTTATGTGTTTCTGAAGGCTTTGATGGAGGTGTGTTTACCTTCAATTTGGCATCATGTTTGGTCTGTAAGGTATACTGTGCTTTTTCCATCTCCTTCTCTGAATCAGAGTCACTGTAGGGTAGGTTGAGAGGGTTTTTTCACTATGACAGGGTTTCTCTCTTCAAGCTTTAATTCCTTCTTGGTTCCTTCCTACTTGCTGGGAGTTGCCTTTATAACATTCCTGGGCATTGAAATCCCTTTTCTCCTCTTGTGACTAGTCTGATCATTCCTGCTTCTGGACCTTTTTTCTTTCATTTCTGGAGGTTTCTCTGTCTGAAACTCGTTCCAGAACAAGAAGAAACTCCATTCTATTTGCTTCCTGTGAAGAGCTTTATTGACCATGAGGGTAATCAACCCTTGATGAGATATTCTACTTGAAACTTTAGTGGGCTGAGCCTTTACCTGTTTTGCCATTTTGATTAGGGTCTTATGAAAGAAATAGGGTATGTTTAAAGGTTCCCTACCTGTGAAGTGATTTAACAATTTGAAATGATAGTATAACACTCTGTTATAATGCCCTTCACAGGTAATGTATACCAGAATTTCCTTCAGAAGGGTCTGCCATTTTAGCTCCAGGTAGGACATGGGAATGTATTTTTTCCATGTTAGAGTTTTATGGACTGGCAACAGATAGGACCTGAACTCAACGTTTGAAGGTGTATATGTTTTGAACCAACAACTACCTGTCCTAGACAATCCTGTGTATTCATCAATGGAGGCCTCATCTATGATGAATTATTCTCTACCTATTTTGGCAACCCTGCCATCGTATGAGAGGGAAAATGCCTCAGCAATTTGTTGATGAAAGGTCATTAATTTCTCACAATATGAGAAAATGCCGACCTATTTGAAGCATTCTGCAACCTCGGGATGTTCCTCAAAGTACCACATACCACTTGCCTCTGACCTTAATGCAGGACCAGATCTTGACATGACTGAAAGCGAACTATATCTGATATTGTAGTCAACGAGGTATTTGGGAAACAAAGGTTCTAGGAACTAAGGATATGGTCGATGGACAGACTGTGAAATAGTTTGACAGGGCACAGGATTTATAAATGCACTAGAATATCGACCCACAGTTAAATGACAGTCAGACAGGGAAAGCCGAAACTTCAATTTTTCGGAGGCAAATATATTTGTGAAATTTTGACAGAGAAAGGCTTACAGGCTTACCCGATAACCCAATCCATTTTCCTCGACTCGAAATGTTGGTTGAAATCGGAGCTACCATGCCAATTTGCCCGAAAAGAGGGACCAAGATTTGAACATCACGATTTGTGGGAAAAATCGCGTGTTGATAGTTATCTCCAGTGATTCTCGGGCTCCTTAGTAACACTTTGAGTTTTAAAATGAACGAATGTCCTGCCAATAATAATGAATGTATCTGCCACTGAAGAGGAGGAAAAATCCGTGCAACCGTATCTGTCTATCACTACTTGGCGCAGATTTGGACATGATTACTGCAGTGGATAATGCACAGGTGTTTTGGAACCTTTCGATAGAAACCCACGAACGAACATCACCTCTCACAACGTGAGCTTTCGGCGGTTTGAACTTCTCATCATTGCAACGAATTTTGACATCTGGCTCGTGCGAAAGCACGAGCCTTCTTTTTGCCCATTCAAACCTTTTCGATGGTTGCTTGCATTTCGAATCGACCACTTATCTGACGAAACTGAACGCTTTCGGTGGTTAATGAGCACGCTGGGGGATCGCCCAAACCACCGAAAGCTGCTGTTTTTCCAATCTCTTGACATAATCAAAACCAAAAATTTTCTTGAACTATAAAAACACAAAGGTAGCTTAAGCATGCGACCAATAGCCAGGATATCCTCTACAAAGTTCAACCGAAAGAACGGTTTTACTTTGGGAGTTAACATTTGGCTCCAACTGGGATGGGCATCTCCCTATGAGGTGAACAAGAACCTAGCCAGACTTAGTAGCCTTATTACAATCTGAAAAATAGTTGCTAGTACCATTGGGCATGGAGTTATTAGAATACCAAAAATAATGAAAACAAAACTGAAACAAAAATATGTACAAGAAGAACCTGGCTTCAAAGAAGCCTTATGAGAAATAGATCTTCAGGAAGCGCCCATTGAAAGGCCCTCCTGAAACTGGCTCGCCTGAAAGAGTTTGAAGAACAAAGGTGTTGTTCTGGTGCACTTCCACTATGATAAAAGGACCTGTCCAGAGAGCATCAAATTTTCCGTGCTTCCCTTTTTCCTGTCTTGCTGCATCCCACTTTAAGACCATATCCCCTGTTTTGAAAACATCTGATTTGACCTTCTTGTCAAAATTCCATTTAATCATTTCCTGATGCAATTCAGCCTTTTCTAAGAGCTGGTCTCTATCCTGTTGCAGTTGTACCAAATCATGAATCCTCCTAGTCAGATCATTTGGTTCCTCATCCATTTCCTGTAAGAATTTTTCAACTGGTAATGCAAGATGAATAGGAAATATGGCCTCAGTACCATATACCATCTTGAAAGGAGATGTACCAATTGATTTTTTGCATGCTACCCTGTCAGCCCACAATGCAAATTTTAATTTGGAATCCCAACCTCTAGCATTCTGTTCAAGCAGTTTCTGTATGATTCTGACCAAACTCTTGTTTGATGATTCAGCTAGACCATTCCCTTGTGGATAGTAGGCTGTGGAATGTACCAGCTGAATTCCCAGCTCTTCACACAATTTCACCAAGTGTTTATCTTTGAATGTAGCAGCATTATCAGCGACCAATCTTTTGGGACAGCCAAATCTGGCGAATATATTCTCCTGTAGAAAGTTTATGATGACAGTGTGATTGGCATTTCGGGTGGGTATAGCCTCAATCCACTTTGTAAAGTAGTCAGTGGCAACCAGGATCCACCGATGCTGACCACTAGAAGGCGGATGGATCTCACCTATGAAGTCCAGGCCCCACTGCTGAAAAGGCCCGGTGACCACTATAGGTTTGAGAGGAAGGGACTTCAATTGTTTCTTACCTTCGAATCTCTGGCATTTGTCACATGTTTTCACAAATTCATAAACATCTGAAAATAAAGATGGCCAATAGTAACTTGATCTCAAGATTTTGTGTGTTGTGGTTTTCCAATAGTGATGCCCTCTGCACTCACTATTGTGAAATTCATTCATGACCTTATCTTCCTCTTCTTGATTCACACATCTCAACAACAAACCAATGGGATTTTTCCAAAACAGCAAATTGTCATTTATGCAGAAATTTACAACCCTGAGTTTTAAAGCCCTTCTTTGAGTCTTCGTCAAATCTGATGGGACTGATAGAGTCTGCAAAAACTGAATGATGTGGTTGTACCACTTACAATCAGCTAGATGAGAAGAAACCTACATCTCCTTACCTTCATTGTTCTCAGCAGATGGAACATTTTATGCATCAATACTCATCAGATTGATGTCGAGCAGCTTGCAATTCTCTTCTGCCAGAAGTTTGGCAAGACCCTGACCTTTCACTAACTTTGCTGGTTTTATTTCGACATCAAACTCAATCAATCTAGATATCCACTTACTTCTTTTTCCATCAATGTTAGGTTGAACAAGAACATCTTTGACTGAACTGGAGGGAAAAAAAGCAATTACCTTTTCCTGAAGGATGTAGACCCTGAAAGCCTTCAGTGATTTGATAAGCGCATAGGCCTGTTTTCCCAGCAACTCATACTTTATCTCCGCATCCCTCAAGACCTTGCTAAAGAAGGCAACTGGATGTTCCTGGTCATCAGCATTCTTCTGCAAAAGTACTGCACCAATCGTGTCATTGGAAGCAAATGAAAAAATATAAAATACCTTCGAAAAATCTGGGCTGATCAATACAAGAGCTATCGTGATGGCCTCTTTAATGTCGTTGAACGACTGTCTGGTTGCTTCGGTCCACTTTATCTCAGAGTCTTTCCTTGTTGAGTTCATATATGAAGAGGTAGACCCAAATGCACCAAATTCACTACTTGCAATAGCATGTATGGATGGTGAAAAAGCTTGACCCCTAGGTAGCCCTGTAGCATCAACTGCTCTGCTTGAACTCTTTGATGATATGTCACACTCGAAAGGCATTTCATCCAATGTCCATAATGCTTGTTGCAAAACCTTGAGAACTTCCTTGCAGTATTTCCTCTTCATTGCTATTTCTTCCCATTCTTGCAGCATCTTCTTCAAACAAGTTCTCTCGGTAAAGCTTCTTGATAAAGACACTATGAAATTCTCGTTTTGAATTATTTACCAGAAAGTGCATGATAGCTTTGGGTACAACATTCTGGATATTTTTCCTGACAATATCATAATATGATCTCAGAAGTAATTTGGTCACTGTTATTTCAATTAGCTCATCGTCTGTTTGTGCTTCACTGGGCCTCAATATAGCAGGGGTT
>JZKD02S0849959.1:143774-167690 GCA_000966675.3 Picea glauca | reverse complement strand
CCATTCATCTCTAGCAGGTACTTGATTAGGGAAACCAACAATGCTTGAAAAATCATAGAATGCATACCTCTTGGCTAAGATTCTGTTCATGTCATACCAGTGGAGTCACCAACAGTTATATGAACAATGGAGTCACCACTGAATTCATCCTTCATGGAGTCGGCATTGAATTCATCCTTCATGGAGTCGCCACTGAATTCGTCCTTCATGGAGTCGCCAGATAGATGATTACAACCAAATGATGTCCAGGCTTTGTCTATCATCAAAGCTAGATCTATGTCGTCTCCCAGGGAAGTTGAGCTTCGATCTCCTCTCCCCGGCAACGGCGCCAATTTGTTATCACTCCAAGAAACCCTCTGTGGTTGCAGACCAGAGGTGCTTGGTAACTTAAGAAATGAATGTTTTTGTATTTTGTGAAAGTGGATCAATGGGACAACTCAATACAGCTTACATCATTCAAACATAAAATGATAAACAAATAGACAGTGCTTTCAAAGATTGATTAATCAGCAGGTAGCTTTAAAGTGAGTGGAGAACAAATTGTAACTAAGCCAGTGCAAAGCAGGGTCTAAGAGACAATCGAGAGACTTATTATCAGGCTATGAGATAAACAATAAGATAACAACCATTCAAAGCTTGACAACACAGATAAAAATGCAGAACAAAGATGGAAAGCTGACAATCAAAACTGAAAGAAACATGTGATCTATATTAGCATAGAAAGTCTGAGTACAAAAAGAGTATTCCTCTATCCAGAATCGAACCCTCGGTTCATGTCTTGTTCTAATATTTATAAGATTACAAAACAATCCTCTGATCCTAAAAACATGGATCAGATCAACTAAAAATAGAAAGTAAAAACTGTTTGCAAGATACAAGGAGTATTTCCTCAAAAAGAGGTCGATCCCTGATTTTCCTCTGTTGACTGTTGATGATGTGCAGACATCCTTCCAAGGCTAAAATAATCTTCTCCCATTGAGGCCAAGTCGAGTTGGTTGAGGTGGAAGAATACCCTATTTTTTAGTTCAAATGAAATTGCCAATATACCTTTGAAATCGTTCTTTTCTTCAGCATAGATCAAAAATGAATGCTGGAGTGAGTGTGATAATTCATTAGACAGGCATTGGAAAAGGTTCCAAACCTTTTCATATCAAAAATCTTCGACCTGTGCAAAAACTCACTCGAATTCTGCATCCACAGACTTTCGGTGGTTGACTGGAATAGTTCTCGGGTAAGTTATCCACCGAAAGTGCCTGTTTCGGTGGTTAATGAGAACAGTGGGGCTCGCCTAAACTACCGAATGTTGCACTTTGAAGACCTTTCAAAATTTCAAAATTTCAAAAATGACTGTTCTGAAATTTCTTTTAACACTCACACCTTCTCAGATGCTACAGTTTTGATTCGTGCAGACCTTCGAATCTTTGTTGACTGTGCAGGAGAATCTGCTGCATCTATCATGTTTGTGGCCAGATTGGCCAAAGTATCTAACCCTGTTTGTTCCTCTCTTGAAGATTCAAACTTCTTCAGCTTGAGCCTTAAGACTCTTAGCTGCCTGTACAATTTCATGTTTTCCCTAATCAATTCTCTGTTTCTCCCTTTGATTGAATTATGTTTCTCTTTGAGAGTTTCATTCTCTTTGAATAGCTCAGCAACCTTCTCTGTTAGATCTGTGTTTGCCTTTTCAATTACCCTCTCAAGCACTTCCATTTCATAAATTTCTTGCAAAAGCTTATTAATTTTCCTGGTCTTACCTTTCTGAGGTTTGCTAGATGAAGCTTCTGCTTTCGGTTGTTTATGTGTTTCTGAAGGCTTTGATGGAGGTGTGTTTACCTTCAGTTTGGCATCATGTTTGGTCCGTAAGGTATCCTGTGATTTTGCCATCTCCTTCTCTGAATCAGAGTCACTGTAGGGTAGGTTGAGAGGGTTTTTTCACTATGACAGGGTTTCTCTCTTCAAGCTTTAATTCCTTCTTGGTTCCTTCCTGCTTGCTGGGAGTTTCCTTTATAACATTCCTGGGCATTGAAATCCCTTTTCTCCTCTTGTGACTAGTCTAATCATTCCTGCTTCTGGACCTTTTTGCTTTCATTTCTGGAGGTTTCTCTGTCTGAAACTCATTCCAGAACAAGAAGAAACTCCATTCTATTTGCTTCCTGTGAAGAGCTTCTTTGACCAGGAGGGTAATCAACCCTTGATGAGATATTCTACTTGAAACTTTAGTGGGCTGAGCCTTTACCTGTTTTTCCATTTTGATCAGGGTCTTATGAAAGAAATAGGGTATGTTTAAAGGTTCCCTTCCTGTGAAGTGATTTAACAATTTGAAATGATAGTATAACACTCTGTTATAATGCCCTTCACAGGTAATGTATACCAGAATTTCCTTCAGAAGGGTCTGCCATTTTAGCTCCAGGTAGGACATGGGAATGTCTTTTTTCCATGTTAGAGTTTTATGGACTGGCAACAGATAGAACCTGAACTCAACATTTGAAGGTGTAGATGTTTTGAACCAGCAACTACCTTTCCTAGAAAATCTTGTGTATTCAGCAATGGAGGCCTCATCTATGATGAATTCTTCTCTGCCTATTTTGGCAACCCTGCCATCGTATGAGAGGGAAAATGCCTCAGCAATTTGTTGATGAAAGGTCGTTAATTTCTCACAATATGAGAAAATGCCGACCTGTTTGAAGCATTCTGCAACCTCGGGATGTTCCTCAAAGTACCACATACCATCTACCTCTGACCTTAATGCAGGACCGGATCTTGACATGACTGAAAGCGAACTATATCTGAGATTGTAGTCAACCAGGTATTCGGGAAACAAAGGTTCTAGGAACTAAGGATATGGTCGATGGACAGACTGTGAAATAGTTTTACAAGGCACAGGATTTATAAATTCACTAGAATATCGACCCACAGTTAAATGACAGTCAGACAGGGAAAGCCGAAACTTCAATTTTTCGAAGGCAAATATATTTGTGAAATTTTGACAGAGAAAGTCTTACAGGCTTACCCGATAACCCAATCCATTTTCCTCGACTCGAAATGCTGGTTGAAATCGGAGCTACCATGCCAATTTGCTCGAAAAGAGGGACCAAGATTTGAAAATCACGATTTGTGGGAAAAATCGCGTGTTGATAGTTATCTCCAGCGATTCTCGGGCTCCTTAGTACCACTTTGAGTTTTAAAATGAACGAATGTCCTGCCAATAATAATGAATGTATCTGTCACTGAAGAGGAGGAAAAATCCGTGCAACCGTATCTGTCTATCACTGCTCGGTGCAGATTTGGAAATGATTACTGCAGTGGATAATGCACAGGTGTTTTGGAACCTTTCGGTAGAAACCCATGAACGAACATCACCTCTCACAACGCGAGATTTCGGCGGTTTGAACTTCTCATCATTGCAGCGAATTTTGACATTTGACTCGTGCGAAAGCACGAGCCTTCTTTTTGCCCATTCAAACCTTTTCGGTGGTTGCTTGCATTTCGAATCGACCACTTATCTGACGAAACTGAACGCTTTCGGTGGTTAATGAGCACGCTGGGGGCTCGCCCAAACCACCGAAAGCTGTTGTTTTTCCAATCTCTTGACTGAATCAAAACCAAAAATTTTCTTGAACTATAAAAACACAAAGGTAGCTTAAGCATGCGACCAATAGCTAGGATATCCTCTACAAAGTTCAACCGAAAGAATGGTTTTACTTTGGGAGTTAACAGAATCCTCACCTAAGAAAATATTACCTCCATCATACCTTTCATATTCAAAAAACCACTCCCTGTGGGGATTCATATGAAAGGATGCCCCTGATTCAACCAACCATGCCTCATGATCTGCATGTGTGATTGAAGAATCCAAGTACAGATCCCCTCCTTCTTCCTTGGAGGTCTTTTCTTCTGTAGAATGAGATTCTTCAGATCCCTTCTTTTTCTCAACTTTGGATCTACACTGCTTCTTGTAGTGCCCTTATTTTCTACATCTCCAATATACCTTTACAAAAATTTTGGGAGATTTAGATCTACCCTTATAATTATATCTCCCACTTGAGAACCTAGATCTATTTTTTTCCTAGGAGCGTCCGCTTGCAAATAATGTGTTTGTGCTCTGTCCTTCCATATTCTTATGTCTCATCTCCTCCGACAACAAGGATGCGACCACTTCATCAAACTTCAAGGAATTTTTATTACTACCTATGGCCACAACCAGACTATCCCATGATCCTGGTAAAGAACACAGTAAAAATATACACTTATCTTCATCTGAAATTTTAATCTCAATGGATACTAACTGACTTACCATAGTATTTAAACCATTCAAATGCTCTTCCACTGATTCTCCATCTCTCATCCTTAGAATATACATATTCTTTCTCAGGAATAGTTTATTTACTAGGGACTTAGACTGATACAACTTCCCCAAATTATCCCATAAATCTTTGGTTGTATCTTCCTCTGACACATTCAGTAATATTGAATCTCATAGACACAATCAGATTGT
Organism: Picea glauca; assembly: GCA_000966675.3. Classification (NCBI taxonomy): domain Eukaryota; kingdom Viridiplantae; phylum Streptophyta; class Pinopsida; order Pinales; family Pinaceae; genus Picea; species Picea glauca. Next base: position 163,198 of record JZKD02S0849959.1, on the reverse strand, counting down.
GCTCTTCACCTTCTGATCCAACTTTTTCCATTCATCTATTGAAGTTCCTGTAGGTGCAGGACCTGGATCTACCATGATCCACTCATCTCTGTCCACCAACAAATCTTCTATATTAAGCTTCCACAGCTCAAAACATTTCTCATTAAATTTCTCGATCCAAATTTTCTAATTGCTTGTCATTTCTTTTCACCTGAAAAATCAATACCACATTTCTCCCACTATAACAAGGATTATCACAGTCCTAAGCCAAACCCTTGACAACAAAGGATTCCCCTTGAAGCCAACAAAGCTATGATACCAAATATAGATTTTAACCTTGTACAATATTTATTGCAAATAGATTATCAGTAAAAGAACATAAAATATACAATGGAAAATACAAACATTACATATATTTTTCCCGTGGAAACCCAAACTGGATAAACAAACTCATTCTATATTCATTCATACTGATACATTGTTTACAATACAATATACATATAGGAGCCAGCAACATCCAAAACCCTAACCTAATGACTTGGATGAGTCAATAACCCTAATTCCTTATCGAGAAATAGAAAACCATCGACAAAAAACCATGTGCCGAAAAACCTCCCAAAAATGCAACACTCCTACTCATGCAAATAATATAACACATACCCAACACACATCATTTCATCACATGGTTTGCTACCATGTATCATGATTCTCATCTTACCATGTGTCATCATTTGATTGGTTGTCATGTCACTGCCATGTGTAACCACTTAACATTTTCCACATGTCACGGTGTGGTTGGTTTCCACATGTCATGACCTCATTCATTTCCATGTGTCATATTCTCATTCACTGGTTTTCATGCCTTGGAATAGCTTTGAGAATTTGGCTAAGTATGTGAGATCGGACAAGAGGGGATGAGGGAGAGGTGGATTGGAGGGTTTGCGGGTTCATGGGGGTGAGGGAAGGGAGGTGAATGAATTTAACCATGAAATTTTCCTAAATCCGCCAATCTGCCAACCCGTGTTTGGACGAGTGATCCAAAGAAACTAAGTATAGAAGGGTGGTCATTCAGACTTGCGAGCATTAGAAGAATGAGACATTTGGGAACACGATATCCGAAATGAGAATAAAAGCTAAGTGATGGTCGAATTGTAGGATGCCGAAGTTGAAGTGCAATGTGAACGTTGTGGAAAAGGGAAGGATGAGGGCTCAAACCCGTGAACCCGCAAAACTGAAAAAATGGCTAAGTGTTAAAACAAACTTATGACAAAAGAAAGTGGGTGGAAATGAAGGCCAACCAACCCATGAACCCACCAACCTGATGAGGAGATGAGTAGTTAGGTGGGGGGGCGCGGGGGGGTGGATAAATGTAGGCATCGTCGGTAGAGAGTGTAATATTTATATATGAGGTTGGAAAGTGAGGGAGTTTGAAAATATGAGGGAACGTATGAGTCTACCAACCTGCAACCCGATGAGGAGATGAAGGAAGAGTCCCAAAAACGTCTAAGTGTAGAGACTAGTGGAGCATATGGAGAATAGTGGTGAAAAGAGAAAATGGTTAAGTGTGGAGATGGAAAGTGAGGTAAATAAGTGATGAGACTACTTCACAATTCGAAAATGCAGAGGAGAACATGATACTTAGAAAAATTCTTCATAATCTCTCCTTCGGACCTTTAGACCAGATATTGAATAACATAGGCATACAAAAACATATTTCTAATCTGAAAAGCGCATGATGAAGCTCAGACTAAGGGATACACAGTGAACTTATAAAAGTTCAAAAAATGTCTTCTTTTGATATCAAATATTTTATGAATCCAAGAATGAAAAAATATAGATGAACAAATTTTGGTCAAGAATTCGCTCTAACTGCGGGACAGTAACCCCCTATGGGTTATTGAGAACACCATAATATCAAGACCAACTTCCTTCTCCATTGGGATATGGATTCATATTCAAAATTAATTCTTATATTTATTCTTCTCTCATGTATTTATCTTCAAACTTCAATACAAAGACTGCCTTATTATGCAAAACTAAACTGAAGAAACAATATGTATACATACATTATCTACCTACCCTAACTTACTTGAAAGAAATGGGAACCTTAGGTATAGGAAGATTTCCAATGGATCCATTTGAGCATCCAATTGACTTGTGAAATGGGATCCAACAGTAAGAAAAAGATTGAGGTTGCTACCAATAAATCAAAAACATGAAAATCAGGATCATGCCCAAAATGTACCACAATGGGATAGAGAAATGTGTGTACAAGACTTGTCTACGTTGGTGGGATAACAATAATTTCGAACCAATATTCAATATAATGTACTCTTGGCTTCCCCAGAGTGTTTCTATCTTCAATCGAATGATAAATTTATTTCTTGAAAAAATTTTATTTTTCTTTTTTTTCCACATTCAAGATTATTGTTTCATTGGTGATGTCTTGGCAATCCTCTTCTTCTATGAAATGGTTATCTTTTTTGTTTTGAAAATTGTTTTCTTCCACCATTTTTTCTTTATTTTGGATGAATTATTCTTGAATTGTTTTTGGAGACTCTTTAATTGCTTCCTCATATGGAGTATATGAGATGTTGACATCCTTTCCTTGGTCTTTGGAATTATTTCCTTCATTCTCAGCAACAAGATTTGATTCAGAAAAGTATTTCAGTGTTTCATGATATTCTTCTTTTGAATCATTCATTTCATATTTTTGTGTCCATGTGGGAGAGGGTGGGTATGAAGAAACATATGGAATGAATTATTCAATAAACAAAGTTTCTAGTACATCCCAACTAATAATGGTTCCAAGCGGAAATGAACTATACCATTCAAGAGCATTCCCACATAGAGTTTGAAAGAATAATCTAAATGTAACATTATCTTTAATGAGATTGAAAATTTCACAGGCACATTGGAATATAAACAAACTATTCTTTGCATCCTCCAAATCATTCCCAAAGAATGTAGAATTTTTTTCCATAGAAATATTGGGCAATTGAAAATTTTCTTCCGGTAGATTTAAAGGGCCTCTATGTAGTCGCCTTCTTCTTTGGGCATTTTTTCGTTTTGATGCATCTCTTGAAACAATTTATGGGATTGATGAAGAATATAAAAGAGAATTATGACATGAATGAAATCCTTAATTTTGAGTTTGTCCAATGGAGTTGCGAGGGAGTTCATTCTCCTGAATCTTTGGTGGTTCTCGTTTCTTTTTGAAATTACAAAAAAGGCGAGCCATGCTTAAAATAAGCAATAATTTTATTGAATATTATTTTTGAAACTTTGAGCCATGGAGATTTTTGGTTCCTCAAATATATTGAAAATAAATTGTTCCCCAGTATGTTCACCAAAAATGTTGACGCTTGAATCCATTGGGACCGAATTGGTAAGCTCATGAGGACATTAGTTTCCCTTCATTTTTAGAGAGGTGTTTCTCCTCTTTGGATAAAAGATATATCTTTGAATATCTTGGATTAGGGAGAGTGCTAGGTAGAAAACCACAAATATTCATTTCTTGGATTTATAAGAAAATGGTTCTTCAATAACCCAATATGATCTTTATGTGCAACAAACGTATTTTTACAATAAGAAAATATTGAAGGAGGGCTTCAACATTATAATGAAATTGTGATCAACATCACACACAACTTTCTTAATAATATATAAACACATCCATATCTTCTTCATGAGAAATAGGTGAGAATGATTTGATCATCTCAAATAATTTTAATAGAGTATTGCAATTAGTAAAAAAAGAGAAAGTGATAGGTCAACCTCAAATATCTGACACTTAAAACTCAAAGTTATAAGATACAACAAGATCAAGCCCGAAGAAATTCTTTGTGGATTTTATTCATGAGAGATATTCTTCATTAGAAAACATTTGACAGCCATGTATGTGGTTGCAAATACTCCATGATAATACATTAAAATTATGTATAATAATACAATAAAAAATCTCAACAACCTAGCGTTGTACCCAACTTTGATATTCACGCATAAATCTATGAGAAGTGGTGTAGAAGAATAGAAATAATGGAGAAGATGGAGATTTCTTTCTTTTGATCAGAAGATTGATTGGCTATCCATGGTTGTACCTTATTCTTCCTCTAATCTCCTGCCCTACCCCTCTCACAATATTTATTATTGGAACCTTTGATGAATCATCTCTTCTCTTTTTAAAAAGATATTTTCTAACTAATTGAGTAGTTAGGGTTTTCTTCCTCTCTTGAAATTCTCGTACAAGTTTCTTCTTGAAAAAAATTATTTAATTAGTATCTCATTAATTCCTCATTAATGAAATTATATCTAAAATGGGTCCCTTTCCATTTTTAATAAAAAAATTTAAATAAACTTGTATTTTCACAATTTAATTAATTTCCCATTAAAAATAAGAGGACCTTGTTTTAATTTTATGGGAATTATAATAATATTTTAATCCATAAAAATCACTTATGATATGATATTCATCATATTATATTTCCAATGATATAAAGTTTGTGCAAATCCGTCGCTCGTATCTCAAGATATGAGCTCGTCAAGTTGAGTTGTCACACACGCTCATTAAAAATAATGCAGTTGACTGATATTTTAATTTATGAAAGAGATGTATCAAATTTCACCACTTGAAACCAGTACCACCATCTTCTAAATCAAAATATATTTCCAACGGTATAAATTTGGCACGATTCTGACACCTCGATCTCAAGTTATGCCCTCTGCAAGATCAACACGCAGTCACCATCGATCAAAATTGATGGGAAAATGTGGGCCCTTGGATGAATTTTGTGCTTCCCTTCATAAAATTCTACTTTTTATGTTGGTTTAAAATTCTATCCCACATGCATTGGGATATTAGATTCTTTATGATATATAATACTAATTGTTTGATACACTTTGCAATAAATATCAAAAGAGAAGAAATTATGGAACTTGGAGGATTCGACCCTTGGAAAATTTTCGAATAAAATAATACTTTTTTGGAATCCCTTCATCATCCACCTCATTCCATGTCATAAATGAGTCATCCACGTGTTATCGCATGAATTTTCAACATCATCTCCATGTGTCATCACACAGTTTGTTGCCATGTGTCATTATTCTCAAATTACCATGTGTCTTCATTTGATTGGTTGCCATGTCATTGCCATGTTTAACCACTTAACATTTTCCACGTGTCACCATGTGGTTAGTTTCAACGTGTCATGACCTCATTCATTTCCATGTGTCATATTCTCATTCGTTGATTTTCATGCCTTGGAATAGATTTGAGAATTTGGCTAAGTATGTGAGATGGGATAAGAGGGGATGAGGGAGAGGTGGGTTGGAGGGTTTGCGGGTTCGTGGGGGTGAGGGAAAGGATCTGAGGAAGTTAACCATGAAATTTTTGTGAACCCACCAACCCGCGGTTGGACGAGTGATCCAAAGAAACTAAGTATAGAAGGGCAGTCAGTTGGACTCATGATCATAAGAAGAATGGCACATTTGGGAACTAGAGATCCACAATGATAATAAACGTTAAGTGATGGTTGAAGGGTAGAACGTGGAAGTTGAAGTGCAATGCGAAGGCTACGAAAAAGGGAAGGATGAGGGCTCGAACCTGTGAAACTGAAAAAATGGCTAAGTGTTAAAACAAACTTGTGAGATAAGAAAGTGGGTGGAAATGAAGGCCCACCAACCCAATGAGGAAATGAGTAATTAGGGAGGAAGGGGATAAATGTAGGTGTTAGAGGTGGAGAGTGTAATATGTAGATAACAAGTTGGCAAGTGAGGGAGTTTGAGAAGATGAGGGAATTTATGAGTCTGCCAACCCTCGAACCCAATGAGGAGATGAAAGAAGAGTCCCAAAAACATATAAGTGTAGAGACTAGTGGAGCATATGGAGAAGAGTGGTGAAAAGAGAAAAATGGTTAAGTGTGGAGATGGAAGGTGAGGGAAATAAGTGATGATATTACTTCACAATTCGAAAATGGAGAGGAGAACATGATACTTAGAAAAATTCTGCATAATCTCTCCTTCAGACCTTTAGACAAGATCTTGAATAAATTAGGCACACATAAACATATTTATGATCCAAAATGTCCATGACGAAGATGATATTGAGGGATACAGAGTGAACTTATAAAAGTTGAAAAAATGTCTTCTTTTGATATCAATTATTTTATGAATCCAAGAACGGAAAAATATAGATGAACAAATTTTGGTCAACAAATGGAAGTAGAGACAAATCTATGACAAGTTCACATAAGGTTTGAGATGTTATTTTAGTTTAGATAGAACAAGGTAATGACACAAAACTAGTGTACACACATCATATACATATATCCAAAATTAAGATAAGTTTACACCTTCAATATAATAACCACGTGTATCAACCCTTTTAAATTTTTTCTTTTAAAATATACAAAAATCTTTACTTACAAAAGATCTTAGAAAAAATATTAATAATTTTGAAATTGTATTATTAAAAAAGATAACTATGTTATTATATATTTATAAAACTCAAATAATCTAATGCATCTATGTAGTCATCTTACTTTAAGGTTAACATGATATAAATTAAGTCTTTGTATTTAAGAAATGTTCAACTTGATGCAACACATGTGGCTAATATAATAACAATAATAATCTAATTTTAATGTCACGTCGAAGCGAGACACCAAATTGGTTTATGAGACCCCTTTGTGTGTGGGATAAGGGACCCCCTCTGCTCATCAATTTGACTATGAGTGTGCTCAATGCAACCTATGAGTGGATCATGAGCCAATTAAATTTAGGACATCCCCTACAAAACCTTACTCCACGATGAATATTTCCTTTTCCCTTTGAAGATAGTTATAGATTGGATATTTATAGGCATGTGATGAATTTTGAAAAAAACAACAACAAAAGATAATTATATCTTGGGTCTTGATAATGATGCAATGAATATTGAAAAACAAAAAAAAACGATTTAATGGATAAAAATGACAAGAAAAGAACTTGACAATGAAGCATCTAAAAGATACTTTGGAATCTAAAGACCCAACTATAATGGACCTTATAGTATGATCCTTATGTCAATGGAATTAACTACATAGGAATGGAAGTAACACATAGGACTCATGATTTTGTTTTTTATTAACAAAACGGTTAATTGATTGTGAAGTAAGTAACTACATAGGAGTCATGATTTTTCTTTTTATTAGAAAAATGGTTAATTGATTGTGAGGTAAGTATCCTCATTATTATGTTACTCCTAACTTTTATATTAAAAAAATGAAACTAAAAATTTCTACATATTACCTCTTTTACATGTATTCCTAAACATGTTCATCAATAAATCAAATATGCCTCATATTTGTAAAACTTGACTTTTTTTTACAACATAAATGCATTTATATAATAAAAAAATTATTATCTCATTTTTATTGGGATCACCATAATATACTAAACATAGATCCATCTTAACCTCATATCTATCAAATGTCCAAAACAGTCAAATCCCCTTAAGGTGCAAACCTAATTGATCATTCTTGGTGCTCATTAAATTTGGAGTTAAGATGGATATAGATTTATGTATTTATGTTTAAATACACACACACACACACATGATGATGATGGTGGTGGTGGTGGTGGTTAACATCCACTCAGGCCAAAATTGGTCTATTGGACCTTAAGAAAGCTAAGAGATTACTTAGATTTATTTATAATGTTATTTAAATGTTCAAAAAGAATTAGGAGAAACATTCCAAGATCACTATAATTTTGATGACTTAGAAGGTTAGGAAGGTCGATATTATGATAGATGTTTTGAAACTAAGATCTAATTTGGGTATACGCAGGGCACTCCAACGGAAACAGATTTTCATCTTCAACCTTATTGGTGTCACAAAGGTGACATATTCTTTCATGCCATGGTGTTTTGGGGATTGTCCAATGCCTAGTCTCATTATGTAGCTCATGAGAATTAGTTTTAATTTTAGCAATATTGAATCATTGATTCTCTTTTTAACACTAGTCAAAATAGAAAGATACTTTTGATATTCAATATTAGGGTTAACCAACTCCTTATAATATATTAATTTTATTTTATCCTCTAATTCTTTATCGCACCATAGATTCTCCTTAAATTTATCCTAGAAAATATTTTTAATATCATTGGTATTATGTAAAAATAACTTCTTATTTTATTCCCCAATGATTTATCCAAGACTTGGCATCATTATGCCATCCCTACTTGAACCATTGGTGATTTTGGCTAGAAAGTAAAGAATTTTTTGGGAACCTATTGTTATCCATGTTGTTTATCTTTTTCATGTACATTAAGTACCTAATCATAGTTGTTCTCTCAATGGGGGAAAGTATTGCTTCTATGGGGAGGATAGGATAGGGTGTATTTCCTTTAATTTTTAGAGTATAAGTTATAAAATTATTTTGGATCTATTCTACCTTTCTCCAAGACTCTCGAGAGATATCATATCTCCAAAATTCACATCCATACAAGATAATAGAAGTGACAAGAGTCTCAAAGAGGATATTTTTCTTATCCCATAGCCAAAGTTATGTTATTTTACGATTATTTTCAAGCCCATAATAAACTTTCCACCCTCCATTTATCCTTTTCTTAATGTTGTAGTCCCAATTGAGCTTGTGATGAATAAAAATTCCAAGATACTTGTGCGAAGGTACTTCCTCCAATGTATTTTTTTCATATATGAAAGTATCATGGGTGATCTTATTGGATTTAATTATCATAGCCTTTGTTTTGACAATGTTCATAGTCATTCCTATATTAGAGAAGACGTTCTTGAGGATGCTAATTTGCTTATTGAGGTCATAGGGATTCCTTTCCATAAGAAAAATATCATCACCGTAGAGAAGAAGTTTCATGACTATACTAGCAAGAGTTGGTAAAACATAACCTACAACTTCTAGACAGGCTTCCAGCTTGTCAATGTAAATTCCAAAAAAAGTAGCGGATAGAGGACAACCTTGCTCGAATGGACTATATTGCAATTAATTTATTCTGACCAGTCCTCAATGCTCCTAAACTTGACAACAATGTTATGATACAATCTTACAACATCATCTCGTAGCTCGAAGAGAAATTTTATCTCTTCTAACCTATTCCAAAGGTTGTTCCTAGGAAAAGTGTCAAAATATTTCTTAAAGTCAACAAAACAACAAATAAGATTATCTTTATTGTTGCACCACTCCTCTGTAATGATATTAATAGTGACAAGGTGGTCCATGATTGAATGATTTAACCTCTAAAACCATCATGTACTCTAGCTCTTTTTCTATGGCTTTCTATCCATATGTTTATATTCTTCTCCCAAACACTTCCATACAGCTTGGTAGAAATGGGGCTAATCATAATGGTTCTATAATTAGAGGGATTTCTTCTATCCACACTTTTAAAAATAGGTACAATGAGGCTTTGAGTCCAAGGATTAGGGAAGACCTTCTTAAATGCTAAATTGAAGAACTTGTGTATGTGAGGGATCAGAATACGCCTCCAATTTTTAATATTTCAACTTGGTAGTCTTCAATGTCCCTAGCTTTCCTTCTTGCAAGTTTCTTAACCCCAAACGTTTTGTCTTCTATTGAAGAAACTTCATCTTATGCATAAACTTTTGAAATGTTCTTCAGGACATTAAGGGACATGTAAATATTTTTAAGGTAGGAATTTCATTATATTAGGGGGGTCATATCATTTTCTTTAGTTTTACAAGTTAAAATTTGCCTCCAAAATTTCTTTGGATCTAGCTTAGAAAGGTGCAAAAAACTCTCTTGCTTTTTATTTATGTAGCACATTTTCTCCTTTTAATTAGGGATTTATATCTATTAATATTATCTTATTTCAAGGACTCGTTAGATGCATCCCTAATGTTTTTTCTAGCAAGCTTACACTCATTATCATAAAAAGGGTTGGCAATTATATTCTTCTTTTTACACAACACTTCAATAGAGAATTTTTTAATGGAGGTAGAGTGGGTTTTTGTAAAATTATGATAGATGTATTCAATATTGTTCATATATGATAAAATATTTAATTTAGTGTTTAAGTCCTTTAAGAAGAGATCTCTTTTTTTTGTCAAAAAACAAGTGTCTTTGGTTATCAAAGTTATTTTGAAGGGGGTATTTGTGCAAGATAAAGTTTAGATTTAGGGTTAAAGTTCTATGATCAAAGTTAGGATCATGGTTGTAAACAAGGATATATGAAATCACATAATCCACAACACTACTTCCCAACCCATGGATACAAGTCATTTGGCTAGACTTTTTCCACTTCATTAGACCATTACAAATGATTAGATCTTGAGAAATGAAAAGATTTATTAGCCTAGTACTATATAAATTCTCATTCAAGTCTTCTAAAAAATAGGATTACGGTTGGAATCGTTGCTTAAGATAATAGTTTGATTAGTTGTAGTTCTAGCATTAAAGTCTCATAGCGGGAGGATATTACATTGAATATATTGTTCTAAAATTTTCTAAGGACAATTTTTATCTAGATCGATTTTGTATAAAAGGTAGATTTAATAGGTGTGAAATAACAAATTTCTATATAATATTTTTAGCATCAATATCAGAAATCTCCACCCAAATGAACTGATTGAGAGGGTGTTTTTTATGAAGATGAATGTGACAAGAGATGCTTGTTCTTATGTAACGAGCTATGCCTCCAACCCTATACAAGAGGATTTATTGTCCCATGCTAACCACAAATCCTTCTATGTTAGGGAACTTAGATTCCTCATGCTTCTAAGTTTCAACTAGAAATACAACATCAATTTCACTTGGACCCCTACCTAGTATAAGCCATTTCTTCTACCGAAAGTCCTCATAGTTCTAAGAGAGGATCCAAAATGTCTCAAATTTCTATTGATTATCCTTTGGTCTCTAATATATATAATTTTATGAAAATATTTTTTCCTCATTTAAATGATATATTTCCTTAAATTTAATTTGAATCTGAATCTCATATATTGAACAATATTTTTTAAAAAATATTAATTTAATGTTTAAAGTTTATTAAATTTACTAATGAAACATATTTTTGTGACAATAATAAAAATTTACTAAATAAGTTGAATTAATTATTGTGAATTTTGTTAAATATTTAATTATTTATTTAATTTCAAAAGAGAAATATATTTCAATTAATTTACTTAAAAATGTCATTTATAACATTTCTATATATGGAGAACATTCCTTTAATTTTGGACCTAGTTTTCTTTGGAAAAGAAATAAAAAACTACTTATAAAAATTAAAGAAATAATAACACAAAAATCTACAATAACAATTTTTAAAATGAAAATATTACATTTATAAATTTATTCTCACCTTTCATGACATCTTATATATATCCAATCCATTTTTTATTTATTCTCACCTTTCATGATATCTTATATATATCCAATCCATTTTATTTTTTTATTCTCACCTTTCATGATATCTTATATATATATCCAATCCATTTATTTTATTTATTTTTATTCTCACCTTAAATGATATCTTATATATATCCAATCCATTTTTTTAATATTTAGGAGAGTTTCTTTCTTTATTATATTCAAGTTTAAGATTTTTTTTAAGTAAAATCTTCTCAATAAATATGAGTGAATTTAATTTATAATTATTTTTATTAAATTTTTATATATATCTTTAAGTTATTAAAAACTCTTTTTCAATATTACTAATAATTTTTTAACAATATTTCACAATTTAATATTAACATAATATTCATTGATAATTATGTTTTCCATATTTATATATATATTTATATTTTCGAACATCTAAATATTTCAGAGATATTATAACCTATTATATATATTATTAGTATTAATGTATATTTCTATTGTTTTGCATTGACCCATTTCGAATTTATGTCACACACATAAACATAATTTCTTATTACGAAGTATTATACATTGACCCATTTCGAATTTATGTCTCACACATAAGCATAATTTCTTATTACAAAGTATATGCATGTAATTCCAACATATTACGTGATTGGCGCTTTGCTTCAGCCTATTTCTCTGTGTTTACATCGGACGAAATTACATTATTGACCCTCTCGTTCGATGCATATTTCCTTGTTATTTGATTTCCCTGCAATAAGTCTCTGGGCTAGAGGGTATTTAATGTTCTAAAAGTTAGGTTGTATACTGTCGGATCCAAAGTGACGGTATGCAACCTGCTTCAGAACATTAAATGCTTAGATGTTTATGAGTTGCAGGGCTAGAGGGTATTTAATGTTCTAAAAGTTAGGTTGTATATTGTCGGATCCAAAGTGACGGTATGTAACCTGCTTCAGAACATTGAATCAAAGTTATTGTATACAATTTAGGTAAGTAATATTTAGCCTATTACTTAGTATTGAATGTTTTTTTAAGTGGATTACATATTATTGTTATATTTGAAAGTAATTGAGATATGATGGTCTGTAATCCACTTGCAGCATTATTCAATGTTGCCTAACAGAGTCCATATTCATATTGGTTTCCATATAACTCAGGCTGCTTCAGAACATTAAATGCTTGGATGCTTATTAGTCTCAATCAAAACCAAAGTTACAATATACAATTCAGGTGAACAATATCTAACCTGCTTCAGAACATTAAATGCCTAAATACTTATTAATAGCAGTTGGAACTAAAGTTACAATATACAACACAAGCTGCTATAAAACATTAAATGCTTAAATGCTTATATAAAGGTGAGCAATAACCAGCTTACTGCCTAGCTTAACGATCCGTACAAAGAAAAAGCACCCTGCTTTTGTTAATCAATTGAGCAACAAACACATTTTCATAAGCTAGGACAACTAAATTTAAATGTAGTCGAAGTCCATAGCCATTTATTATAATTCAGAACCGTTTAAAAGAAATTCGAAAGCACTGTCCATACAAGAAAGGCAGATCCAGAAGAAAAGTGAAACGCCGGGAGAACATTGAAAAATTTTCTTTGAAGACTTCAAGGTGACGGAACAATTTTAAAATCTTTTTTAATATATTTTTATTTAAATATAAATTTATCTTGCATCAAGTGGACTGATGAAGTTTGTGAAATGTAAGCCAGACATATAATTGAGACAATGTGTTCAGTGCAAGTAAATCTGTGAACAACCTTTGGAGTCGGGGATGAAAATGAATCTTTTTAGTTTTTTTTTAAAGGGATTCAAACAAGTTTTACAAAAGTAATTTAAAAAATATTTTTCAAAACAAAAAGTGAATTATTTTTCATTTATGAAAGATAATAAGTATCATAAAATTTCAAAGTTTAAAGGTCAGATTTTGGATAACTCATCAATGTTCTCATTTTCAATGTTTGTTTGGTTGATTAATGAGCATTGGTTCATCACACAATACTTTTATTTAATTTTTAAAATCTAAAATCATATATATTTTAGTTGGATCTTATATAATCTGTGATACTATATACCCTTCCATAGCATTAGATCCACCACATAGTTCACATCTAAATAAATATCCTACCACCATATTGGTGTATGCACTATTTTATGTGTCATTTAATGAAAGTTTTCCAAAAAAACTTACACACTTTGTCTTTGTGAACCCCCACTTGAATTCATGTGCGATGTGTTATGACCATTGTAGATTCTTCTCAATAAGGGAATTGTAATTATATTTGGTTTGCATACTTCATGTGCTTGAATCCCACATTCACCATAATCTCATTTGCTTTATTACCCACAATTATATTTATTTTGTTATCCTCAATAAAAATAGCATACTTGGTTGTCTTGATAAGTAATTTTCTTTAGTTTCATGTGGATCTTGGAAAGCTCCAAATCATAAACATTTTAACCTAAGTAATACACAATAGATACAATTATCTTATATAGTCATGTTCCTATAGGCCTATAATGCAAGTAGGGTCTCCTCGTTGTTTTTTTGGTATTTAGATAAAATTATCATGCTTAAACAAAGGCCTCAAGAGGCACTACAATTTCTTATTTTCTAATGAGATAAAGATTGAACATGACCTCATTTCTTATTTTCTAATGAGATAAAGCTTGAACATGACCCCATGGTTAAGGGGGATTTCAAATGCATCACATGGATAGGAAGATCACATTCTCTCTTATACTAGTGTTCACAAAAGTATTTGATTTTGTGATTGTGTCTAAGTTTTATATGGTCATTTTTAGCACTTTGAAATTCCTCCAAAAAAAACTCGGCTCATTAGTTATGAAGTTTTAATATTATATATATTTATAACCAATCAAAAGTTATATTTGACATTACAAAGTATGTGTATTATTACTTTTTATTCAAATTTTAACTTATCTATCTAGTTGTTTATTAAATTGGAACATTTTAAATAATTGGAACCCAAACATTTTATTTAGAAGATTTGTTTTGAAATATGTATCTAGTGAAAAAAAGTATAACAATTTTTCAACTTTTCATCATGGAAAGGTTATAACTTTCAACCTAAAATTAAAACTAGCATTCAAATTTAATCACTGTTGTGATGAGATTTATAAGAATAAGCACAATATTGAATAAGATAACATGAAAACAAAGGAGGTAACACCATAAGCGGTCTTACTTCGTCTTTGATAACCGAAGCAAGTTGTCGATGGAACCTAAGCACTTTCCTCTGTATACTACAATGGAAAAGAAATCTTTCATATATAGAGTTTATGCATGCACTCACTTTTCTACAATCATCGGCCTAGAAATCCTTCATATACAGAGTTTATGCATGCACTCACTTTTCTACAATCATCGGCCTCATATATTATTACATGATGTATATCCCAAGTGAGGATTATTGGCCATGGATTGTGATATTTGTCGCAGAACTAGGCTTCGACCTACAGTTGGATTTTGGAGCAGGCCTTTAGGTGGTAGCCACTTGAGCGAAAAGTCTTCCCAAAAAGACTTTCTCAGAGGTAATAATTTGTTCATCTATTTTCCATTACAACCACAATTAAATATGATTTTGTACAACGTGTTCATGGATCTGTTGAAAGAATATTGATTAATATGCGTAAATGGACATGTTTGAGAGAGATTTACCACCTATTGATATATTTATATGCACCGTTGATCCCCACTTACATTTTATGCTCTCTTGAAAGTTTCACGTTTTGCAAAGATTTGGCTTCCATTTTGTGATAACTATTCCATTCAAGACATATGTCCATAGGCTTACTTCTCAAATGGTGATACTCTTGAAAATAAGAATTTTCCCTTCACGAGAGACTGTAACTTGTAAATGTAAGGTGGTAGCATTATATATTGACGAACGCCACCACCAAACTTATTACTTCTAGCTGTAGCAAGTTTAAACTACATTTTTTTTTATCTTCTATCAGAAAATGTATTTGGAATTGAAAATTGGCAGTGTTCCATCAGAGAAACAAAAAGAACACAAAGGATTCAAGGACTAGGTCTCTAGAAGCACTAGGCGATATCATCCGAGTATAGTTTAGGTCACCAATCTTATGGAGTCTTTCAAATCATATCCTACTTATACTGTGTTGAACATTTCTAGTTGAGATCACTTCTCTTAGACCATATTCAAATTCTACTTATATATTTGTTGATTGTGTCTTCTTTTCTATGAATCTTTTATAATCTTTTAATTGTAAGTGCATATTTTACTGTATAAGGGAGAGGACAGGGACATTCAAGGAAATGATATGTCTGTTCTTATATATGTTTTGCATGAGAAGCGACCAGGAATTCTCACCATTACAAGGCCGGTGTTCTTAATGTTCTGGTAACATTTTGTTAAACGGTTACAACGAATTTTTAAGATTAGGATTGTATTTGTTGTAATTAATAAGATTAAGTTAGATTTGGATATGACTGCATTAAATAAATCAGTTTTATGTGTAAATTAATATAAATTCATGTATGCTTTTAAATACTAATGAAGAAAGGAAAAAATGTATGAGTGAAGTTGTTGTAAATATCCTTGATTTGAGACGTAGCCCAAATCTTGAGTGAACCACGTAAATCTTCATGTCAAATGTTTGAATTGATTTATGTATTAATCTACTGCATATTAGTTCGTTAATGATGGCTGAAAGCTAACAAGTGGTATCAAAGGTGCGTTTGGCGATTCGTGAGGCCATCAAAGGAGGAGCATGCAACAGTGCCAAACAGTGGAGGAGGAGCGTGGAAGATCCGCGTGGGTCGCTTGATAGGAGGAGCGCTTTTTTTTTTGCATCGGCGTTGGGGTTTCTGCTGGAGAGGAGCGTTGATAAGTCAGTAGACTTAAGAAATTCACGAATTTCCAAAACAACGCCCGTCTATTTGTTTGTGGAGAGTATTGATATCCACAAACAAAGAAACACTCGCATGTTTTTTATGGAGTGAGAAAGTAAAGGTATGTTTTTTATGAAGTGAAAAAATTTAAGGTATGAAGATTTTTATAAAACAAAAGGGTGGAAGATGTTTAAAAAGGTGAATCTTGTATTTTATGTATATTATATTAAATATTGTATATAAAACGTGGAGATGTATATTATATTAAATATTGTATATAAAAGGTGGAGGAATTAAAAAGTGAATTTTAATTATCTCAAAGGGTGAATAATTTTTAATAAAATGTGAGGTTAGTAAAAGGTTTTTTATTAAACCTTTTGGAGTTTATATCATTATTCCTTCACATTTGAAAGGGAGTGTTTGGGAAAAACAAAGCAACCCCTACCATAACAGATGAAGACTGGGATGAGATCGACACGAAAGCATTGAGTGTCATACGCCTGTGTTTGTCTGATGATGTTTTGTTCAACATTGTCTTGGAGAAGACATTAGTCGGTTTGTGGACAAAGCTGGAAATCTTGTATATGACAAAATCCTTGACGAACAAGATCTTCCTGAAAAAGACAATTGTACAGTTTGCATATGAAGGAAGGTGCAAAAATAACTGATCATTTAAATACTTTTAATACTCGTTTAGTCGAGTTGACTAGCATGGGAGTGAAATTTGAATCTGAAGATAAGGCAATTACATTATTGTGTTATTTTCCCGCGTCATGGGATCAGTTTTTTACCTCTATTACTTTCAGCACAACAAAAAGTATTGAGTTTGATGTTATTGTTGGAGCACTATTGTTTGAGGAAACAAGGAAAAAAACCAATTCAAAAACCTCTACATCTGAGGCGACGATGGTCAGAGGAAAAAGTCAGAGGGATTTATCTTGGTCAAAGTCGAAGGGAAGAAAGAGAAATCTTAAGTGTCATTTTTTTGGAAAATAGGGAGACCTGAAGAAGGACTGTTGGATACGACAAAAAGCCTCCAAAGAAGACCCTCCAAAAGAAATGGAGGAAGTGAACGCAACCGAAACAGGTTCAGCAACAGGTTCAGGTATGAATGATGAAGTTTTATCAATTAGTATTGGTTCACGTTATGATCAACAATGGTTATTAGATTCTGGTGCTTCAAATCACATGTGTCTTCATAGACACTGGTTTGTTCCTTAGCAGTCTATAGATGATGGAATATTTTACATGGGAAATGATATCTCATGTAAAGTTGTGGGAATTGGTAGCATTTGAATTAAAATGTTTGATGGATCTGTTAATATATTAACTCATGTGAGACATGTCCCTGAGCTAAGGAAGAACCTAATTTCTTTGGGAATCTTAGATATTGAAGGATATAAGAGTATTGTTCAAGGTGGAGTTATGAGGTTCTACAAAGGAATCCTTCTTGGTATGCAAGCGAAGAAGGTTGGTAACCTGTTTATGTTAGAAGGAAGAACTGAATCAGATCATGCGACAATGGTATCTAAGAACGACGGTGATTTTGTTCGACTGTGACATCAACGATTGGTTCATTTGCGTGAAAGAGGATTAAAGGTATTATCTAATCACAAGTTACTTCCTAGTCTAATGTCTTTAAAGTTAGATTTCTACAGACACTGTATTTATGGAAAAAAAAATAGGTAGAAATTTAAAACCGGAAGACACACCAGTGAACGAATCCTTGACTATATCCATTCTGATGTTTGGGGAACATCCCTTACTATTTCATATGGAGGATCATCATATTTTGTAACTTTTATAGATGATTTCTCTAGGAAGGTGTGGATCTATATGTTGAGGAGTAAAGCTGATGTATTTACAGTTTTCAAGCAGTTTAGAGCTCTAGTGGAAAGGAGCATTGGCAGGTCCATTAATTTTTTAAGAACTGATAATGGTGGTGAATTTACGTCAATGGAATTTGAGAACTATTGCAAGGAGTTTGGGATTTATAGACATAAAATGACTACCTATACTCCTCAACAAAATGGAGTTGGTGAAAGCATGAACATGACTCTTCTAGAGAGAGAAAGGAGTATGCTTAGTAACGCTAATTTGCAACAGGAATTATGGGAAGAAGAAGTAACTACAACTTGTTATCTGGTGAATCGATCACCATCAGCAACAATATAATGAAATATTCCTGAAGAGGTATAGAAAGGTCACCCTTGTAATTATTCTAATCTTAAAGTTTTTTGTTGTGAAGCCTATGCTCTAATTCCGAAACATCAGCGTTCTAAACTAGATCCAAAATAAAAAAAAAACCTATATTTGTTGGATATGGTCATGGTATTAAGGGGTACAGGTTGTGGGATCCTACTACCCACAAGATCACCATTAACAAAGATGTAATATTTGATGAATCATCTCTCATCAAATTAGATGTAGATGTTCAAATGAAATAGGAAGAAGTGCCTAAGTATCAATAGATTCAGTTTGAAACTAGTTCAAATACAGATGAAAGTGAACATGAACAAGTTTATGAAGATGTTCATGAAGAGTTCCCTACAAAATAAGACATAGTTGATGATAGCAATCAATAGAATGTGGATGAGCCACAAATTTCCCTAAGGAGGTCTACGTGGGTCAGAAATCCTCCAAGAAGGTATGATGATTTTGTTTCGTCGGTTTCTTTATGTATTAATGAATATGAACCTTCATGTTATCAGGAATCTGTGAAGGGTTCTAACAATGATAAATGGAAAGAAGTAATGAAGGATGAAATGAAGGCATTAGAGAGGATTGACACATGGGACCTGGTAGAAA
The DNA here is from genome assembly GCA_000966675.3 of Picea glauca. Classification (NCBI taxonomy): domain Eukaryota; kingdom Viridiplantae; phylum Streptophyta; class Pinopsida; order Pinales; family Pinaceae; genus Picea; species Picea glauca. The sequence goes on along the minus strand of JZKD02S0849959.1, from coordinate 144,169 downwards.
TTCCAAGAGACAAAAAAATTGTAGGTTGCAAGTGGGTCTACAAGTTGAAGAAGGGTGTTGATGATAAGGTAGAAAGGTACAAAGCAAGGTTGGTTGCGAAAGGATATTCTCATAAACAAGGTATTGAATTTCATGAGATTTTTTCACTAGTTGTTAAGTCTGTTTCAATAAGAATTGTGTTAGCATTAGTTGCATTACTTGATTTGGAGTTGGAGCAGCTAGATGTTAAAACTTCCTTCTTACATGGATATTTGGATGAGGAAATTTACATGGAACAACCTGAATGGTTCGTTTGGAATCGCGGCAAGAAATTTGTTTGTGGGCTCAAGAAATCATTGTATGGTCTGAAGCAGTCGCCTAGACAATGGTACAAGAAATTTGACTCTTTCATGGTG
>JZKD02S0849893.1:0-14290 GCA_000966675.3 Picea glauca | reverse complement strand
GCTTAGTTGTTTTCTTTCTAACCTTTTACCATACAGCTTTCATGACTAGCAGAGCCCAACTAGGCATGTAAGCACTCACTTTTTGCTCACACAGCGACGAAAAGAGTGCAAACAGGCATGACCATCCATTCGAAGAGACCTTCTTTAGATTTAAAAGTTGTCTTCCATACATCAATTGGTTCGATGGGAACCTGGTGGTAGCTAGACTTTAGGTTAATCTTGTTGAATAACTTTTCCCCCTTGAGTTGGTCAAGAAGGTCATCAATTCTAGGAATTGGGTATCGGTTCTTGACTGTGATTTTGTTTAATGCCTTGTAATCAATGCAAAGTCACAAAGTCTCATCCTTCTTTTACACTAGTACAATCGGGCTTCCGCAAGGGGAGGAGTTGGGTCTGATGTTCCCCTTTTGAAGTAGATCTTGGATCTGACACTTGATTTCGTCATTTTCCATTAGCGAGTGACGATAGACTGGTCCATTAGGCAGAGGTGCACCAGGGGTTAGATCAATTGGATGCTTGACTTGGAAGTGCATCAGTACCCCGGTGGGTGAGGAGAATATGTCTTTGTACTCTTCACTTCTGCTACAAAGAGAGGTTTTGTGTAGAGGCCACAGATGTGGCAGTGACCTTCTGCTTATTATGATCATGGATCACAAAGAAGACGAACTTCTTGGTCTGTGAAATGACCTTACTGCATTTCTTAGCATAGATTAAAGAAATAGTAGTAGGCGACGCTACCTCTGGTATCTCGTACAATTGTCTACCCTAATAACACTGCAGGGTCTAGACTCATACACAGCATGACGCTTCCACAAATATGGTTGTCCTAAAAGAACATCACAAAATTCAAGGGGACCAATATCACACAATACCTTGTCTTTGAAAGTCTTGATGTCGTAGGGAAGACGACATTGTTGGATGACACAGAGATCTCTTCCTTGGCGAAGCTAGCCGATGGTGTATGGATGCGGGTGTGGTGTCATCAATAGGTCTAGTCGCTTGATGACCTCTGCTGAGATCATTTTCTTCTGACTATTTCTATCAATAATGAAATGAAGTGGAGCCCCCTCTACCCACATTTATGAGTGAAAGAGGTGTTCCCCTTCCTCTGGTTCTTCTGGTTCTCTTAGCTAGACTTTTGTGGTAGTGACAATGGCACTAGGTTCATCATCGATAATCTTCTTTTCTCCTTCTTGATTTGATTTGGAGTCATAATCGACCTCTGACTCAGAATCCTTCAGCTTAGCCACGAGTGACTACTTGGAGCGACATTCTTCAATGTTGTACTAAGGGATTTTATGGTATTCACACCATTTTCTCATGTCCTTCTTCGACTTCTCATTACCCTTCTTTTGTTGTGGCTTGGACTGGTTTTCCTAAGAGTGGCCATATTTTCTCTGACCCTTGTTGTGTGGGTTGGGGCCGCCTTTTCCCTGCTTTGGCTGTGAGGAATTTGCATATCCAAACTCTCGCCTCTTCTACTTAAATTTATGCTCGATCTTGACAGCATATCTATAAATCGTACCAAATGATGCGATGTCCAAAAAATCCATTTCTGTGTGAATGTATCTATGAAAACATCCATAGTATTTGAGCACCAAATGTCACTCAGAGTCTTTGATACCAAATTTGGTGCGCAAGGTATGGAAAATATTGGTGAAATCTATTATTGTCTGGTCCCTTTCCTGACGCAGGGTGGTCCATCTAGTGTATTGGTCCTCATATCTTCCAATAGGGTAGTATTGTTCTTTAATGGCATCCCAGGAGGAATCTCATGTAGGGGTGACCGCAAATATTGTAGATTCCTCTATGGCCCTTTGCTCAAATTAAGTATTCAACCATTCCTTAACATGGGGGATGGCCTTGAGGAGTGCAAAAGTAATATTTTCCCTGTCGAAAAAATTGTGGACCGAAAAATACCCTTCGAGTAGATTCAACCATTTATCTACATCATCCGCATCTATTAGTCCCTCAAGTAATGGAATATCAAAATTTACATGTACCTTGAAGGGGGTTTCATGGCCGCTTGATGAAGATGCTTCTCCTGTGAGCAGTCGTCGAAGGATCTGTGCAAAGTGTCCATCATTTCGTTCCTTTGTCACGCAAGGGATTCCTCGAGCAACATTTTAAAAGGATCTCTTGTTCCATCATATTTATTTTTGTCCCCCATGGGTTTTTGTTAGGCTTGACGCAGCCGATATTGCAAAGGCTTGACTGCTTTGAGTCCCAACTTCTTGTACCCAGATCTTGTTGGGGACATGCACGAAGAAAAATAAATGAAGAGCATATCGTTTTGATACCATTGATCTGGATTTAGGAGTGGAACGAATTGATTAACATATTGAATACAATAAACATAGAGATACAGAGAACAACATAAATATCCAGTGAACAATATCTTCTATTGAATAAATGAAATAGGTTGAAACTATAAAACTGCAGAACTGAAATAACTTGCTCGAATGGTGGTAGCTATCTCTGAGAAGATATGTGGCTGCTACGTGCATGTGTTTGAGCCGAATGATTACAATGAGGCTCCAGAGGCCTTTTTAACATTACTCATGAATGCCAAAACCCTAGACATCCAAAACCTAACCCTAGGAGATGAAACGCCAAAAGTTATGTGGGCCTCGATGGGTAAGTTGGTGTCTCAACTTCCCGGGATCGTAACTTTTGCATACGACCTCCATTTTAGGAGCGTGATATCCCATTTGAAAGGTCTTTTCGAGAACTACACATTACATTGTCAAACTCTGACTCTGTCTATAGTTTGACTATGGCAAGCAAAAAAAAACATTGTTTAGGGCCCCAAAATGGCCCTAGAAGTACAAAAAGATGTTCTGACATGAAAACATCCAAAAGAAGTCAGTTGGATTAGGTGGGAGGCCACCAGTCTCCACCTAGAAGATGTGTAGGGCTTCAGACAACCCCGAAACTGTAGAAGTCAAAATTACAAAGAAGTACAAAAGAACGTGTTGAACTAAAACCTGTAAAGAGGAGCCAGTTGGAATAGGTGGGTGGCCACCAATATCTACTTGGATCACATTGGCTAAGGCCATATGAGATAAAATCTATCACATATAAAGGTGTTGTGCAGTTGTAGGATCTAGTAGGCAAAGAGATTCAAGGATTGGTTAATGGCAGTTGACTGAAACTATATAGGGATAGTCAACCCAGTAACCCTTAGTAGTTGCAGTGCAGGAAAATTCAATTATACATAGTGTATATAGTAGGAGCTGAAAAGGAAATAAGAAAAGAATAAAAAAGTGAAAAAAAAAAAAAAAAAAAAAAAAAAAGATGCACTAGATGGATAAGTATTATACATCCAGTTAGATGATACAACACGCATAAGATAGTGATTGGTATGAAATAAATTGAATACATTGTGCACCATAGAAAGGTGACCAAACAGAAAAAGCAGTGCGTCGATACAGAAAGCAGTCGGAGAAAGGAAAAAGTGGTGACCGGAAAAGTATGGTGCGACAAAGCATTTATGACATGACTTATAAGAGAAGAAAATGTGAATGGAAAGACTCATTATGACTTTGTGAAAATGAGAGCTAAGGAATAAAACCTAGTGCAAGCAGGTGACTCTGAGGTGTTCAGTTAAGATTCAAAGAAACCATGTATGAATTTAGCAGAATGGCACCACCGAAGTTTGGAGCACCCAATCGGGTTTAAAGGAAAACACGCAGTGTCGCGAGGTCTCCACAGGACACAACAGCTGATGGGGAAAACTCAAATCAGCTGGAAGGAGTAGTTTATGTGGATGCAATTCCATCTTCAGTCATTGAAAAAATTAGTCCCACCATTGTAGAAGACCAGGATCCGATGATGAAGGAAATGGATATCGAACGGCGAGGTGAAACACAAAACCCTAGCACAGAGAAAAACCTCATGCAACAAATTGGATTAGGCACATCACAACCACTGGTACAACTGGATGACAAAGATGATGAACGAACAAAGTCTGATGAAATACAACACTGTGTAGTAGAGCCAGCGAAGCAATCAGAGGAACAAGTGCAGGTTGAGGACATTACGAACCAACAAGATTCATACACTAAAGAAGATGAGGAAGAGAATCCAATGGAAGTGGCAGGGATATCAGCAGGAATGAAGAAGACTAGGGAAAAACCTATTACGCCAAGAACACCGAGAAAGAACAAGGAGTTAACAGTGTCACTACCACGGATATCTGAAGGAGTCAAAGTAGTTGGCGACATGTTAGGGTCTGTTAACTAACTGAAGTAGGTTGATCATGATGTGGCAGACATGGGGAAGTTCCCTGAGTTTACGCAGCAAGTATACATGGAGAATAAAGGAGAGGTTCCCTCAAGGGATCCCATTTTGGAGCCGAAACAGTGGATTGCAGGACTATATAACACAAGGATCATGAACATGTTATAGATTCCTCACTTTGGGAGAGGATAAGATGTAAATGCATGTGTCAAACAACTACTGGAACTGGTACATGGAGGCATCTTATGGATGGATAGGCATGTATCCATAGATGTGGACTTAATTGCATAAATCACGGGTTTACCAATAGATGGAGAAAAACCAGAAAAATACATGGATGATAAAACAAAAGAAAAATCCGTGGAAGATGAGATAAAGAACAAATATGGGACTGACATAAGATCCAGGGGAATGGTTATTAGACAGAGAAATGAACCAACAACGAAGTCCGTGACAAAACCGATGGCATGTAATTTTTTGAGGAAATGTCGCAAAGAGGAATCCCCTGCGGGAGTAATAGTAGCATTCACACAATACGCAAAGGGGATTATACTCAGTGGGGCTCCATATCTCCTAAAATTGTTCATGGAGGATTGCAAGGATGCGCAGGATTTAGGATCAGAATTTCATTATTCATGGTTAATGATATTGATAGCCCTAGTTGGATGGGGAGAAAAAAAATACATTGGATTTTACTAGAGGCTATGGAAATGTCCCATAGCAAAGTACACAATGTTACGGCAAACTTCAGATCCGAAGAAAAGAAAGGAAAATTCTAGCATGTTCTCCATGTTGTTTGATGATATGTAGGAGAAGTTGGCTAATACATGGACAATACCACCAGAAGTGGTGAGGGAGAACCAATGAATAGCTAACTTTCAAGCTTTCACACATAACATGTGGATTCAGGCTAAGAGGGATCCTAAGAAGGAATGGCTATATTTGAAATATTGTGTCACAGGGGAAGAAGTGCAGTGGGCCATGGAGGATTGGCCTGAAGAATGGAAGGAGTCAATGATCCCAAAGAAGGTATCAAAAACTAAACAACAAGTAGAGGCTGGAACTTTAAGACAGTCAACAAACCCAGCAACAAATATAAGGAAAGCAATAGAGAACGCAAAAGAAATAGGGGGTAGCACAAGCATTAAAAATCAAAGGCAGAAAAATACTATCCACGAGGCTTTAGCTTAGGAAAAAGAGTGCGTAGTAGAACCAAATGGAGGAGCGTAGAAAGATACCAATACTAATATTCTAGAGGAAACAGGAGGTGAAAGTATCTCATATATGGATATACCAGTTCGAACTACGCAAAAAAATACACTGCCATTGAAAATAATAGTCTTACAGACAGGAGGACAGCGCAAGAAAATGAAGGTGCACAAGGAAGTTCCTCAACTTACATTGATAGAGGATGATGCATATTTAGTCACGAAGAAAGTACAGGATCGCATGAAGGAAGCATGGTATGATGTTGAAAAGAAAAGGGAGGATATAGTCAAGAAATTGACAGAGATCAAGGATGCATTGGAACAATTGCAACTCGCTACAACGCAGCAAAAAGAGTAGGCGCAACAACAACAAACTTCTCAGGAAAGAACAGTTCCAGAATAGGAGACAATGCAGATAATAGCTATGGGGAATGAAAAATTTTGTATCACCCAAGGGATGTTGCAAGTGGATGAATTTATAGTGCAGAAGCCACTAAAAGACATATATCATTTGGACTTGGCACTACCCAAGATTTCAACTAAGGTGTTCTACAAATTACAAATAAGTGTCACGCAAGAAATTCAGTCAAGGGCCTGTGCAGATACTAAACATTTACAATTGACCAACGAAGTAAGTAAGACACTGGAGATGACACTTAACCAGGTGCAATTCAAGAGGGAAGAAACAACGCAGTGCACTGAAATATTAGAGTAGCAAGTGAAAGAAGTGTTCAAAATTATTGTTGACAATCCACAAAGAGAGAATGTACACACAGAGGGTAAAATTGAGAAAATAACACAAGATATGGAGGCTTACAGAGCCCACATTGTAGAATTGATGAACCTCTTAGTATCTACTACTCCACCATAAGTAAGAACACAAATGGATTAAGAAGCTACAAGTCATATAGAGAGCATTACGTTGTTAATCTAAGAAATTGTAGAGTTGTATAATAAAAGCACGCAGTTATGGACAAATCTTCAAAAGGATGAGAAAATGTAGGAGTTAGACCAAAAATAATAAGTTATAAATATTGCGATGCAAGAACTGAAGAAAAAGAAGAAAGCGATGACAATACCAGACATGTTGAAAAGCACGCAAGAAATGAAGAATTTGCAAGCAGAGCTGAAGACAATACAAGCAAATAAGAAGTCAAGGCAAGCGCAGTTGGAACCACTACAAGAAGGCGTAGAATAAATTCTTACGGATATTTGTGTAGCAAAGATTCATATTGAACATGTTGGCTTGGAAAGTGGAGAACTACTTAAGGAGCACATTATTTCGCAGGTTGTGGAGACTGTAGTAGAAAGGAGCGTGCAAGTAAAATCTCAAGTTCAATAAATTTCAGGCAGGTTCCAGGAGCTAGAGAAGTCAATATATGATGCACACACTACCTGAGTGGCTCGGGATGAGCCACAAGTGAGGGTTGGGGGTCTTTTGGCGCAGTCCATTTTGGGGAAAAGTACAGTAGTTAATAAGACAGTTAGGAAATGGACTAGAAAAAGAGTGTACATTGGATAACAGGGAAAAAAGCACCAACAAACCAAGAAAGTCAAAGGAAGGAAGAAAGACACAAATCAACGAGGAAAACAGTTGGATTTTGGACCAGCCGCGCTCAGGAAATTATAAAGTGGACAAACCTAATCCACCTAGGGTTAATGGGTTAGTGTTTTGGTCATTGTGGTAACGGGTAATTAGCCCTTTTTGTAATAAAAATATGTGTTGTGAGATAGTTAGAGGGATTGTTATGTGGAGAGACGTATGTATGAGAGGTTGATATCGATATGATAGAGATATGAGTAGACAAAAAGAGATATGCATTATACTCGAGGGTAAGGTCGCAATATGTGGAGCTTAGTGCGATCTTGCCAGCCTCAATTGTAATGTGCGCAGTGCTATAAACTTTGATGAAGCATAATAAAAGAGCCAAGAAGCTAGATATTTGTGGATGTATCCCAGAGGGGGGTGAACCATGGTAAATTTGTGTCTCTATGTGGAATGTTTGTCTTATTTCTTTCAATTGTTTAGTTATGAATGGATTAATATGTTAGTAGTGAGAATGCAGCACGCAATAGAATAGTCAGGATATTTACTACAGAATGAATCTTAAATAAATGCAAATAATTACGTAATGGTAGATATGGATATAATGATGTGTTAGAATAATAAATATAATATTTTTTGAGGTAGAAATAATGTCCCTTATCCCCTCAGAATCCTTCTTTCTAATATTGCAGACATCTGGGTCCTGCAGTCACCCATAAGCCATCTCGGGTGAGACTGCATTCTGCACTATGTGCGCAGTGTTGTCTTCTAGTTTCCAAAAGAGTCTATGGTTTGCAAGGTTTTTTTGGAAACCTAAAGTAGAACCTGGGTCAACCCTAAACGTCCAACAATAATATACAACAAAACCACACAATCTCCACTCATGACTTATGATCTCCCTGTTAATAATATCCTGCTATAAAATTCACCCCCCTTTTATTTGTTGGGATAATGCACTTCAAATGTGCCTATATACCTCTGCATAAGAACTATAATAATTTTGAATAATATTTCTAACCCAATACTCACCACATGCACCTCTATCATCTAGAAATGTTTCTCCAAAATTAACATTATTTGGAAAACTTCCACTTTAAATAGTTGCATGGTTCATGAAATCCAACTCCACTTTTCATGCAACTTTATGAAACATACAAATGATTCATTAGAGAAATAAATCCTTCTTTCATGTTGTCCTATGGATTACCTTTCCAATGAATATACTCATGCTTCAATCTGATTTATGAGGTCAAAGTTATGGATTCATGAAATCAACAATTTCACCCATCTTTGTACATGTTTCAATGGTTCAAATTAATTTTTTGAAGGCCAACTTATGTCACATGTAAAAGAAAATTTGTTAGGAAACATAAAAACGTTTGTATGAGACATTGATAACATTGAATATAATGAGTTCACGTCAACTCTCAAATTTCTGATCTAATGCTCTAGTCAAAATCTGCAACAATCTAGAAATGGCAACTTTTTCCTTTTTCACCCCCTTTTTTCAGAGTTTTTAGCCAAACTGTCTATCCTCCAAACTGAGCATTTATGGAAAAACTTCACTTAAGAAAATTTATCGGGCTTGATGAGTGCATGAAATGTCAAGTAAATATTATTTTCTATATTTTCCATCTAGGGTCCCTTTTCCTTGTCTGAAAAAAAATCCCAAAAGTAAAGATTCCCAAAAAGTGGTCTGGAAAAGTGGATTTTTTCTCTATTTCAACATTCCCACACCAACTACTTTTGAATTTTACCAAGATTCCAAAAGGGTATCTCCATGTCTTCTTTTTTATGTATCCATCAAAATTTCACCTTTAACTGATCTTTGGGTTGATAGTTATGGTCTGCATAAGTTTAGACGGTTTTCTCATTTTTATCCCTCTATGTTTCAGGTGTCTTTTCTTCCATCATGTACAATATTAGGGACCCAAATTCCAATTTTGATTCCATGGTTGTCTTCTATGGTCCATGATATTTTCATAGACTACTCTTGTGCCACAAACTGGCTTGTGAGTGAGTTATTCCCTTTGGAAGTAAATTGGTACCTAATTATACCTTGTAATGTTTCAATTGTAACTTTTTCACACAAGCTCTATTTTGCGCTCGAAATGGCTCGTTGGAAAGATCTTACTGAGTTATTTTATTTAAGCAATAGAGACTCTATGTACCAAAGGTACATATAATTCTCTGGATTTCGACCCCCTAAAATTTTTCTTTATGCCCTCAAAATGCCTATGCAAGTTTATGACCTTCAAAATCCTGAAAATATTCATAAAAATTGATTGGTTTACTGTTGTAGCAGTCCTTAAAATAGGTTGAATTCATATTCAAACTATTTGGCACTACTGTAGCACCTGATTAATCTGACCTATTCCTATCATAAGGTTTTAATTTGACATGTTCCTATCAAGTCATAACCACCATCGACTCAAGTGAGGATGGCATAAAGACACCCGGTCTTGGCTAAACTATTGGGGAATCATGGAAGAAACCATTTTACAGAATAAAGATACTATTAAAAAAATTGAATTTAACATGGAAGATTTGCATAATGTGCCTTGGCTAAACATGGATCTTATTGAATTTCAAAGGAGAACCTGATGTCATATCTTATTTAAAATCCAAGGCACATGTTTGTTCATAGTATAAATTCACTAAGGTATATATCTTACTTCTTCTCAACCTTAACTCTTAAGAGAGGCCACTCTCCCCATATTTCCTCATATACACCTTTGGTGAAGAACAAATTTACATATTTATATCTCTTCTCTCCCCATCTTTCTCATGCTCCTTCTTGAACCAAGTCTTGATGTACTTAATTCCCCTTTTTAGGAGTTTCTAGTGTTAACTATAACCATGTTGACTCTTTAGACTAAAGTTAATTCAAGTAAACGTTTTTTGTTTTCCTTAATGGATTCATAATGAAAGAAGTTTCAAGGGAAATTAAATTATTTTTTTCAATGGAAAATGTATTTGGGAAACCATTTAGGCATTTCCTCACATTCCTTAATGGCAATCAAGGTAAATGTCATTGGAGTACAATATGTACTTCTAACACAAAGGGACTCTATCGAACTTGAACTCATGACCTTTTAGCAATCTCTGCCTTGAAATTAGTGAGTTCAAACCAATTGAACTAATGCACTAGGATTTTTTTCCAAGAAAAATGTCATGACGAAACCAGAGAAATGCTTCCTCATATTCATGGATGACATCCCTAGAAAACTCAACATTATATACTAATACACTGAACTTAAAGAAATTTGAACTAAACACCTACCAACACAAAACAAGTCAAATGACCAATAACTTTAACAACAACTAATTAAATTAACTTCTTAAAATAAATAAATAAAGAATTAAATTTTTTTTTAATAATAATCTATACATAAATTATTGTTAACTATAAAAATATCTATCTACATGTGAAGAATGCCGACGTGATTTTCATCGACGACTATCGACAATATTGATATGAACATAAAGCAGAATCATCGATCAATATTTAACAACTAAATCTTGTACATGCACTTGTGTCACCTTATGGTTGTATGAGAAAAATGATAATAACTTAAGAAATGAAAGGAACAATGAAAGCATATACCTTGTATTTTTTAAAGTTTTTTTAGTAAATAATGAAAATAACCCTCAAGAAACATACAACCTTTATATTATATGGTTATTGATACACATTGACTTGTCGTGCATCCAAGGTAAGAGATATTCCATGGTTTATTCTATGAGTGCTACCGTTGTCGTACAAATTTAAATTACAAATTAAATCTTTTATCCATTTCTTTATTATTTGGACGCGCACCTTAATATTCCGAAATAAAGTGGGTTTCTGAACCAAACACTTTATAACTTAAATAATAATATGATATTTTCCGTGACCTCATAGTCACGAGATTATCCATTTGCTTTGTTGTCCGCCATCATTAAATTCTACGGAGACTCATTTAAATATAATTTTAAAATGTCGATACCTTCATATCCTTTATTATTATAATAATAACGATAACGATATTATTGTGACATAGTAAAAACCTACCAGCTTGGCATGTACATGGGCTGTTTTACGTCATATATATATATATATATTAGTATTTTTTTTCACAAATTTGATCGGAGTGTTTTCAAAAATTTGGAAATTAAATCGTAATTATAATTTTATGAAAGAAAAAACTTTCAAAGTACGTAGATTAAGATCTTTTAAATTTGATAATGCATTGTGGTTGGAAGTATTTATTCTATTAAATTTTTCGACTTGCACCTAGTCTTATATGCAAAGTACAATATTGAATGAATTTTGATTAGGATATTACCATTGGGTATGTATTATGTCAAATTTGTCGAGGACATACACTTAGCTTTAGGTGTGTATTTTACCAAATTTGCCTAAGATGTGTACTTATTAGGCCTTATCTGTGCCATAACTTGGAGTTATCTTGGATGTGTGTTATATTCAATTTGCTCGAGACTTTGCCTTATCTGTGCCATAACTTGGAGCTATTTTGGATGTGTGTTATATTTAATTTGCTCGAGACTTGCACCTAGCCCTATTTGCAAATAATACTTTATGTAACAAAGAACAACATTGAATGCACTTTGATTGAGATGTTGCAACTTAGGGTACATATTTCATTGAATTCACCCAGGACTTGCACCTAGACCTATTTGTAAAGAATAACTTACTTATGTTAGAGAAACAACTTATTTGCACAAGCAAGACAACCCACGCGATATAGATATATCTGGAATTCAATGTCAATGATGTTTATGAAATACCCTTACTTTACCATCTAACAAAAACCTTGAGGATATCAATTATTTTTTCTTATAGGGAGTTGTCTTTCAAAGAGAGTGTTTCCTCTCTTTAAGATATGTAGAGTTTTTCTTACTATGTTGTTAGAGTTTTGTTTTTCAAATTATTATTATTATTGTTGTATCAAATTATGACTTGGTAAGCGTGTCCTTTATTATTATTATATGAATATTACAATGAATTGTAATCAACTTTGACATGTTATGACTAGTGGTTCTTATTTCGCTAGAATTTTGTAAGAATTACACTTGGTCTCCTTTGTAAGGAATGACTTCAAAAGCATGATGGTTAATATGTTATTATCGACGGTATTTATTATACTAAATTTGTCAAGGATTTTCACTTGGCCATATATGCAAAATCGAAATCACTTTAATTGAGATCCTCAAAATCACTTCCATGGATATGTTGTGGTTGAGGGTATTTATTACACCAAATTTGCCTAGGACTTGCACCTAGCTTCATTCAAAAGAACACCATTGAATGCATTTCGACTAAATGTATTCTACCAAACAATTGAGCACTTACACCTAACCCTAGGAGTATGTATTCTATGAAACTTTTAAGACTTAGACTTTTGTTAGAGACTTTCACCTAGCCTTATTTGCAAATAATAACCTATGTCACAAAGAACAACATTAAATTTACTTTGACTCAGATGTTGCCATTGAGGGTACATATTCTACCAAATTTTCTAGAGACTTGCACCAAGTTATATTTGCAGAGAATAAGAGGGTGAGGGTGAGGGTGGGGATGGAGGGGAATATTAGGTAAATCAAAGAATATGAGGGTGGGGTGGGGGAAAATATTGGGTAAAACATAGTATGCAAGTGGGGGTGAGGGGAAATATTAGGTAAAACATAAAGGTGGGGGGAAATATTGGGTAAAACATAATACGAGGGTGGGTGTGAGGGGAGATCTTGAGTAAGACATAATATGTTTTACCCAATATTTCCCCTATTTTACTCAATATCTCCCCTCATCCCCACCCTCATATTATGTTTTACCCAATATTTCCCACCACCCCCACCCCATATTCTTTATTTTAGGTGGAGGTAAGGGGAAATATTGGGTAAAACATATTATTCTTTACCGAATATTTCCCGCAGCCCAAAGAGCATTGTTGAATACACTTTGACTAACACACTAACATTGAGGGCACATATTCCAGTGAATTTGCCCAAAATTTGTAAGTATCCTTATTTAGTTAGGGACACTTTAAGCCCAACCCCACCTAGAGAGTAAAAATTAGGATGGAGGAGACGAGGAACCAGGGGAAGCTTCAAGTATTTTCAAATTATTTTTGGCGGGATAATTTCCAGTGGAAGCCATGGTAGAGGATTGGATATCTTCTCTGGACTAATAGGGATTTGGAGGGCCTCCGCAGTTTCTCCATATTATCTATACTTTCTCTACTATATAGGTTTTAGCTTTTTAGTTAGCTTCTCGGAGGTTTTAGAGCAAGTTCTGGCTATTTTTAGAGTTTCATCCTTGAGTGGTGGCTTTTATTATAGTCTTATATCTCTCTCTATCATTTTTCCTACTATTCTTGGTAACTAAACCCCTTCTTCCGGGAATGAAGGTCTCTCATGCTTCTATTGTTGGGTTTTGGTTAGTGTTTCACAGGTGGACTATTACCATTGTTTTCTGTTAGTATCATAACTTATTAACTTCCTCCCTTGGACATCGGTGTGATCGTAGCCCTTGATTTTCACACTTTGGTTTTAGTGCTTTCCAAGTGGAAGCTCGATGGCTCACAAACGTTTGGAAAATATAAATGCAGAGGTTAATGCATTATTAAATGAGTCAGTAGAAGGACTATGGCAGGAGGAAGAAGTTAATAGTACCCATTTTACGTCAGGGGTGTTCTCGGGGAAACAGTCCATAGGTTTGTGTTCCACTGGTGTTCAGTCTGATACACAGGTAAATTGTCTTAGCTATGAACAAGGTATAGCTCCTTCCTTAGACACCTATCTACCAGCCCCGTCGGAGTCTTCTCTTGGTGTACCAATTCAGAATCTGGTGCTCGGTCCCCAGAAAGACAGTAGAGGAATTGGTAATATTGCTCCTTGTTTTAAGAATCTTGGTCCTATTGTCGCACGGAAGAGCCGAAGATAGTGGGTTGCAAATAAAACAGTCAAAAGGATGGTATTAGGCTCGGACATTGGGTTGGAGGACACATGCATGATGGCGCTATGCGACTTAGTGCGGAGATTCACATATTGTAATTTATGTGAGGAGAATTTCATGGTTTGGCTAGAGCAGGTTTGGCTTCTGGTACTTGGATATGTTCCAGAGGTATATTTCTTAACTAAAGGTTGGATGGGGTTTATTTGTAACTATCCAAAATATGTAGCAACTCTTTTAAGTAAGAACTGGGTAAATGGAACAAGCAGTCTCATGCTTAAGAGATAGCAGGTAGCATTTAACCCGAAGACAGAATATTTCTCCTTAAGACATATGTGG
>JZKD02S0849860.1:0-14290 GCA_000966675.3 Picea glauca | reverse complement strand
AGCAGGTGACAGGTGGTGGACACACGTCACCTTGGAAGGAGCCAACCCATCTTTGACCTTTCGCGTTTTGGGGGTTTCGCAAAGGAGGAGAATGAGGGTTCAACACTCCAACTCGCGAAGTCACGAGTTGTGAGTAGTGCTAAAGGAGTCAACCCATCGCTGACTTATAATGGTTCAGTATTTTGCAAAGGAGGAGCACGAGGGTTAAACAGTCCAACTCACGAAGTCGCGAGTTGTGAGTAGTGCTAGCACTTAGCCGTAGCCATTGGTTATGTGTGGAAGGATCTAACAAGGAGGAGCCATACCTGTATTTCATCTTGGGTATCGGTGTTTGGAGAAAGAGGAGTCAAGGGTCTTCGACTCATGAACTCACGAGTTGTGAAAGGTGCTTGTGCTAAGGCCAGGTTGTGGTCGCATGGAGATGTAAGGCTCGCGCCTGGTGTTAATTTGTGTAGGGTGGGTTTTCATGAAGGTCCTGTGGATTCATTCATAGGGTTCCAACAGGAGCCCGAAGAGCCATTTCATCACAGAAGAAGATCAATCCAGAGACCGGGAGGTCACAGAACCCTGTTTAGGTAGCGGGACTACATCAAGTGGTATTAGAGCTACTTTATGTCTATAGACTATAGGTAGAGGGAGGGAGAGTAGATAAAGAAAATTCTCTGATACACACCATCAAGTGGTATCAGAGAATATTTCTGTCTATAGATTTCAGATAAAAGAGAAAGAGGAGATTGTTACTTTGTTCACAGACAAAGGAGAGATGGTGGGAGAAATTATGGTAACATCAAGTGGAATCAGAAGCAGAGATTCATCTGTATACAACAGGTGAAATAAGCAGGGTGTTAAATCTCTTTGATTATTTTTGCAAGGTGTGCAACAAATGATAGATAGCCAGGCGAGTTGTAGGAGGACATGGAGATTCTCTCAGACATAGAGTGATCCATACAATTTCCAGGAGGGTAGGTAAAATATGGAAATGGCTATTGAAGGATGTGAACATGGTGGAAGAGGAGACCACCAACAGATGAGTAAAGAAGATATTGACAAAGAACTCGTCGAGATAAGGGCGAGAATGGAACCACTGACATTAAAGATGTAGCAGGAGGCAAAGGTACATTAAAGGTATGAATGGCCTCTGAACAGGAAATCCAAATGGTATGTTCAAAAGTTGTTGACCAAGAAACAACAACAAGAGTTGAGGAAGTGGATAAGGCATTCTTAAAGCCTCAGTGACGCATATTTGGTTTACATCTGTGAGCCAGAAGTTGGAGGAACCCTCAGTGATGAGGAAGAGGGATCAGTTTCAGATCTCATAAACTGTCAGGAGGGCAGGGATGAAATTTTGAATTGCCAGGTGGGAAATGGAATGAGATCAATGGAGGATATCATAGACTATCAAGAGGACAACAACAAAAATTCATATTTCCAGGTGGGCAATGATATGAGATTAGCAGAGGATCTCATAAACTGCCAGGTGGGAAGAAGTGAACTTTCGATTTTCCAGGTTGGAAATGGGAAGAGATCAGTAGGAGGTTTCGTGTAATGTTAAGGGAGAAGTGGTGAAAGTTCATATTTCAAAGTGGGAAATGAGATTGGATCATTGGATCTCATAGACTGCCAAGTGGGCAGTAGAAAATTCCCAAATTCCCAAGTGGGCAGGGGAAAAGAAGTGAGAATGTCTGGAAGTCTCAGGGACTTAGGAGTGAGTTTAGGTCAATAAGGAGTGGTGATAAGTGAAGATTCATGTGGTTTTTCAAACCATGTGAATGAATATGATGACAATTTAAAAACTTGCAGCATCCAGAAGGAGGATCAGAAGAGCATTCTAATGATTGGGGAAATTCGAGAATTCCTACCAGATAGCCCAGTTGAGGCCAGAGCATGTGTTGCAGATGTAGCAATAGAATAAGGAAAGAAAGTAGAAACTGTCATGGAAGAAGAAATGGAACAGACACTGACATTTTCCCAAGGATCAGAAGATGAGCATTCAGCCGAAATGCTCAAAATTTTTAGTCGGGAAGCTGAACAGGAGATGACTGCAACATTGAAGCCTACAGCAGAAGAGGAAGTAGACAACACAGATTTTGTTGATCTGTGTGAAGAATTGGAAGCCCTGGAGAGAAGGGTGATGGTGCAAATATTTCACATCCAACAGGCTAAGTTGGAAGAAGGTAGTGGAGCATACCAGCCCCAGGAGAAGCTGGAAGAAGTTGGAAGTATGCCAGCAGGAGAAATGGCAGCAATAGAACTGTCACAAGAAGAATATGAGCAACATCTCAGTGAGGAGACTGAAGAATTGGAATCTACAGCAGAGTGGGCACTCAGTGCCACAAAGGTAGATAAATATAGAAGGGGAGATCAAACAGATATGCCCATTGAGGAAACAGAAGTGCGGTAGAGAAGACTGCATACAAAGAGCCAACCATTGGAGCAGCTGGATGAGGTAATTGAAGAAATCAGAAATCAGAAGGCTGATGTTGAGTTCAGCAGTAGAGACTTCCAGTAATGATAAGTTGAGAAAAAGGGAGCCTGGAAGAGCAACAGAGTAGTAACAACAACAACAACAACAACAACAAGGCAGAGGAGCAGATGGACATCTCCAAGGGAAAGTTTGGGATCCAGGTGGATTTCAACACTGGAGAAAAGGATCTCATGATCAAGAGATCATGATTTTTCCAACTAAGGAGTATGATGCAGGAGCATCACTCCACGTCAGCAGCGTGCCAGCCAGCCAACACATCCAACATGCATTTAATGGAGAAAGGGAGAGGCACAACCCTCTCAATTTTGAAATTCAAAATTTCAATAAATTTTGTAAGGCTGTAAGAGTCGACCACGCATATGTTCAGGAAGTGGTTGAGTTTGCCTTAAATGGTAGACTGCAACAATCCCAAGATGTAGTTATGACTGGGCATCCATTTATGTAATGTAGTTGTAGGAGCTTCTCTGTGATAGTGATAGCTCAGAGACGGTGGTTGAGGATAAGCTCATGGGATCCTTCATTTTGAAAAGAATAAGTTAGAGAATAATAAGACTCGGGGTAGAGAGTTAGGAAGAGAGATCTCAGGTAGAGAAATCTTGAGAGGGAGTTGAGACTTGTTACAGTCCATTCTTTGTAAACATTTGTATAGACATACATATTAATAGAAAAATAGTTTTTCCTGCATACTGTGTGTTTGATGTTTACATGTTTTTATGCATTTCAAGTTTTAAATGCATAACTAGTGAAGCATTTCATAAGTTTCAATTTCTTCCTATCTTGGAGTTTTCGAGTGCAAGGAGTGTACATAGTCCACAAGGTGTGCGTTGACAGAGGTGAGACAACCTCAGGAAATCTCAAGAGGGATAGATTTGAACCTTCATCAATAGAGGTGCAAGGAGTGCGTAGGAAGGAACTTTGTCTCAAGTTCAGGGAAGACAGAACTATTGAAGGTTCTGGAGAGCTCTGCCAAGAGGGAATCAAGAGAGTGCATAGAGTGCACTAAGGAACTCCATTTGGAGTTCAGAGAGAATAAGTGTTGAGGAGAGACACTTACAGAGTTGTTGAGCACTCTGTAGGCTCTGCAAGTTGTGCATCGAGCAAAAGAACGCCAGGTGGGCGTAAGGAGTTTTCCTTTTTAGGAAACTTCTCGAATCTGAGTTATTCGAAATCCTTGAACGCAAAGTGTGTGTAGGAGTAAATATCTAAGAGGATGAAGCTGAGAAGGGGCAGTGTTTCTATAACGCAGACGAGACCCAAAGGAACCAGGCTCGCAAGAGGAAAAGTGAAAGGTCGAGACCTTCGAGACTTAGAAAATCTTCTAAGTCAAAAAGACAAGAAAGCTCAAGAGGAAGAGCACAACTGTCATTGGATCAACACTGGGAAGAAATATCTAGAGCATTGAATCTACGTCCAGGCAGCAAGAGGAGAGCGCGTAAGGAGGCTAGATCTGAATCATCAGATCTAGCGCCAATACCCGACAACAGTTGGATCAGGTGAGGGAACACAGGGTTTAAACCCTTGGATATCCACACATTTAGGAATCAGAAGTTGGAGGAGTAGAGGAGGCTGCACCCCATACTTGCAATCACCGAGATCACTAAATCATGCTAGCTATCAGATCTAGAGCGCAGTGGCCTGAAATTCGTTTGATCAAGGATGCATGCATGGCGTTTAGTCCCTGGGAGGTGCACAGGAAAAAGGATCTGGGCCATCAGATCTAACACCAATGACCGATAGTCAGCGGATCCAGGATAAAGTGCGAGGGGTTTAATCCCTGGGAATATGCATAGAAGGGTAGAACGGATGGCATAAACTTCGAGGGAGAAGTGTTGAGTTGTCGTGATCCATTGGATCTAGAAAAGTTGCGCGAGGTTTAATCCTCATAACAGCAGAAGGAAGAGGAATCGTCAAGTACCAAAAGCATTAGGACCGTCCATTTTGGAGGATAGGTGGAAGAGATCTGGATCATTTTGCGAATTTGGGGTTTGTGAGTTTGGAGGACAGACCAAATTCCTGGTTTCGTGAAGTCCTAATTTGTGAGGAGCAAGGAAGGAGATCCAGACTGTTGGATCCAAGCCACGAGAGAACTGTTGTATCAGAACCTCCACATGGTATCATGTATCGAGGGTTCGGGGATTGAAATAATTTATTTTCGACTGCAGAAGTCATGAAGTGTCAAGCGTTGAGGGCTCGTGCGAACACGTGGCACATCCGTTAGGTGGGGACCTCATGTTTGACAGGTGGCATAACAACAAACGCCCAGAGAAAGGTGGAAGCGGGTGACAAGTGGTGGACACACGTCACCTTGGAAGAAGCCAACCCATCTTTTACCTTCTGTGTTTCGGGGTTTCGTAAAGGAGGATCACGAAGGTTCAACACTCCAACTCGCAAATTCGTGAGTTGCAAGTAGTGATAAAGGAGGCAACCCATCACTAACTTATCGTGATTTGGGATTTCGCAAAGGAGGAGCATGAGGTTTCAACACTCCAACTCGTGAAGTCGCGAGTTGTGAGTAGTGCTAGCACTTATCCCTTACCGGTGGTTATGTGTGGAAGGCACTAACAAGGAGGAGCCATACCCGTATCACATCTCGAGTATTGGTGTTTGGAGAAACAGGAGTCGAGGGTCTTCGACTAACGAACTTGTGAGTTGCGAAAGGCACTTGTGCTAAGGCCAATTTGTGGTCGCATGGAGATGTAAGGCTCGTGCCTGGTGTTAAGTTGTGTAGGGCAGGTTTTCATGAAGAACGTGTGGATTCGTTCAAAGGGTTATAGCAGGATCCCGAAGAGCCATTTTAGCTCAGAAGAAGATCGATCCAGACACTGGGAGGTTGCAGAACCCTACTAAGGTAGGGGGACTGCATCATTTACTCCAAGCTTGGGAGCTTCAGGGATCCTTGCCTCACTTGCAACAAACAAATTCAGACTTCCGGAGCAGCGAAGTACAAAAGAATTAGGACTTAGTGACCACGCTTATTCAACTAATAGAATGGTTGTGAGGGATTTTGACTCCTTCCGAACATATATTTTCTGTTAGAACTTAAACAAAGAGATTCTTGTCTTGGGGACTTATTCTCTTTATCCCTCCTTGAGCTTCTTAACTTGAATGACTCAAACTATGGTGCACACTTTTCACTTCTCTCGTGAGCTTGGTACATGGAAAAGTCGCATGCACACTCATTACGCTAACTCTCCTGAGCTTTATCAACACTTAAAGAAGTGTTTCCTCTGTGTGCTCCTTGCATTGGTATCCCCTTCGATCTTTTACACTACATTGAATTTATGCGCACTCCGTTCACTTTCGTTGTGCAAACTTGCATTATCCCTCCTAAGCTTGTGAACCTATAAACGGTTCAGCCTCTGCACACATTGCGTTGGCACTATGCACTCTTTGGACTAAGATTATCAGAAGAGAAATAATTGAAACTTATAACAATATTAAGAACTCATTCCATAAAACATTAAGATATAGGTTCATACATAGAGATAATAACACAACATCTATTCAGTTTCAAAAAAATGAACAAGTTCACAATCTCAAAAATGTGTGAGCAATTCTCTTCGTCCATATTTATTCATCAGTAATGAACAAAATGTTTCCACAACCTTTTACAGAAATAACCTCTTCTTGGAATAGAATACATTGATTTATTCATGAAGGGGCTTCTCGATCCCTCTCTCTAGACTATTCTAGTGCTTTCATATCACAAATTAAAAATTTCCTACCACTAAGTTGATTATAATAAATGAACAATTGCAATTTAGATATGAGTCGATGCTCAAAATATGTACAATGCTATAGGTATTAAAGAAAGTTACATATTTTTGGAGCGTATCCAATGGCTCTAGTCTTAATATATCATGGGATATTTAATTACAATAGCCTCAAAATTAAATTGAAGCTTTGTCCATGGGATCCAAACTAGTTTTAAACATTGCGCTATATGCTAAGTCATCTTCCATCATGCCTCATTAAATGATGACGATGATTCTCTTGCATCATACTCCCCTGGACAAAATATTCATGGGATCTTGTCCATGAGCTCCTCGACTTCCTTTTCATTCTTCCGAATGTTTTCCTTTGTCAACCAATGAACCTCTTCTACTGGATGATTCTTACATTTAACTAGATATTCATAATAAACCTTCCTCCTGGTTCTTTTAGTAACTCTTTGATCTAAAATATTTTCTATCTGAGGATTTTCTATTATAGGTATTTATCACATCCACTGTATGTCTTGTTGCTCATTTCTCCCTCCTGTGTCATCCAACTTATAAGGGTATAAGTCATCTATGCTAAATATTGGTGAAATTTCAATGTCCTCTGGTAGTTCAATCTCATAAGTATTTGCAACAAATTGTCTGAGGATTTTACAAGGTCTTATCTTATTCAACTTCAATTTATCATATTTCCCTTTTGGGAATCTTTCCTTCCTTAGATGTGCCAAGACTTGGTCTCCAACTTCAAAATTCACCTATTTTCTTCTTTGATCTATTCTATTCTTGTATCTTTGGTTGCTATCATGTAGTTGTCCTTTGATTTGTTCATGTAATTTTTGCATTTTCGTAGAGAATTCCTCTGCTTATGCACTTCGAAATTTAGCTTGTCCAAAATCCCTTAACATTTAAATTCCTATGGGATTTAGTCCATATACTATATGGAATGGGCTCTTACTAGTACTCTTATTTAGAGAATCATTATATGCAAACTCCGCTTGAGGAAGAATTTGATCCCACTGAATTTTATGTTTAGTTACTAAACTTATTAACAGATTTTCTAAGATCCTATTCACCACCTCAGTCTATCCATCTGTCTAAGGGTGATATGTTGAACTAAAATATAATTTTTTCCCTGACTTCTTCCACGAATTCCTCCAAAAGTGTCCCACAAATTTGGTGTCTCTGTCTGAGACTATAATCCTGTGTAACCCATGCAATCTCACAATCTCTTTAAAAAACAAATTTTCTATGTGAGTATCATCACTTGTTTTATGGCATGGTATGAAATGTGTCATATTTTAGAATTTGTCAACTACCAAAAATATTGAGTCATTTCCCCTATGGGTTCTTGGCAATCACAGAACAAAATCCATACTTATAGCATCCCATGCCCTTTTTGGAATAGGTAATGGTTGATGCGATCCTATGTTATTTTTCTTCCCTTTATAATACTAGAAAATTATGCATTTTTCCACAAAATTATTCACATTAGACCTCATGCCTGGCCAATAATATGAAGAACTTAATTGTGCATATGTTTTATCATGGAAAACATGTCCATCCAATCCTCCACTATGTTTTTCCTTCAGAAAATTGTCCTTCATCGAGCATATTGGGATACATAATCGACTTCCTTTGAATAATAGTCCTTCTTGGATGATTTACTCCATCCATTGTATTATATCCCTTAACAAAGGATTTTCACAGGCTTCATAGGTTTCCTTGAAATATAGGTCTTCCTTGTACATCTCCTTGAGGTGTTCAAGTTCCAAAGTCTCCACTTGGAATTGCTGCAAGATTAAACATCTCCTTCTCAAATCATTTGCAACTTTGTTAGAACTCCCACTAATATGCTTAATGAGAAAAGTAAAATTCTGCATGAATTCTATCCATTCGGCATGTCTCTAGTTTAATTTTGCTTGTCTAGTTATGAATTGCAAAGAATGATTGTAAGTATGCAAAATAAACTCCTTTAGTATAATGTAATCTCTCCAATTTTTCAAATATTGAATTCTAGCGTAAAATTATTTTTCATATGTTAAATAATTCTTCTTAGCATCATTCAACTTCTCACTAAAATAATCAACAAGCTTATCATCTTGACTTAAAACTGCATCGATGGCCAACTCCACTTGAATTACATTTGACTTGGAAAGTCTTCCTAAAGTCTGGAAAAATTAAGATAGGTTGCTTTGTTATCTTTTCTTTTAACAGTATAAATTCTCTCTCTTCTTCTTTTGTCCAGACAAAAGATCCATGCTCTTTCTTTATAGTATCCAATATGGGTGCACAAATGTTGTTGAAATTTCTAATGAACTTTTTGTAAAAACTGGCTAACCCATGAAAACTTCTTACTTCAAACACACGTGTTGGAGAAGGCCACTCTATTATATCCCTCACCTTCTCTGGATCCATCTTCAATTCATTTGAAGAGATTAAAAATCCCAAATACAGAAGTTATGTCTTCATAAAACAAATTTTCTTCAAATTTACCAAAAGTGTTTATTGTTGCAATCTCCTCAACAACATCCTCAAGTGTCTTAAATGATCCTCCCCAGTCTCATTGTAAACTAGGATATAATCTAAATAAATAGTCACAAATTTCCCAATAAAATATTTTATCACTTCATTCTTTAACCTCATGAATGTACTTGGATCCTTTGTTAAGCCAAATGGCATAAAAATCCACTCATACAAAATTTCATTTGTTTTTAATGTTGTCTTCCATTCATCTCCTTGTCTCATTCTTATATGATGATAACCACTTTTCAAGTCTATCTTGGAAAAACAAATGGTTGCACTCAATCCATTAAATCATCCATTTTGGGTAAATGAAATCTATATCTCATGGTTATCTTGTTGATAACTCTAGAATATGTGCACATTCATCAACCTCCATCCTTCTTTGGACCCAACAATGTTGGTATTGCACACGGGCTCAAAATTTCTCTAAGTTGTTTATCCAACAACTCTTGGATCTTCTCCTTGACCTCTTCATTCTCATGAGGGGTCAATCTGTATGTTTCTTTGTTTGACAAACTTTCTCCCAGAATAAGGTTAATATGATGACTAATACTATTGATGGGAGGTAAAGTATGAGGAAACTCATCCACCACAATGTCAACAAACTCATCAAATAATTACTGAATTTCCATAGGAAAACCATTCATAGAAGTATTTGTAAGGATCACTCTTGGATTAACTATAACAACAAACTACCTTTCCTAATATTTCTTAGTGTCTTTCAAGAGATCCTTCCCACTCATGAGAAGTATAATCAAACCAGCCTCCTCTTTGACTCCCTTATGTTCTAATGGAAACAACATATGTCTACACACGTTTTCCTCAAGGGTATAAGTATTATTTCTCCCATCATGTATGAAATTTATGTCATATTTCCATGACCTACCAAATGGAACATGACAAACATCCATAATAATGACATCACACAAAACTTCATCCTTATAATGACCAATTTAAAACTCAACTTTGCATTGCCTACTTACGATGATTTGATGTCCTTTCAACAACCATGATAACTTGAACGAAGTCAAATCTACTATCATATCTAAATTTAACTTTTCCACCATTGATATGGACACTAAATTATCAGTGCTCCCATTGTCTATGATCACCTTGCATACTCTATCTTTAGTCTTGCAGGATGTTCTAAATAAATTGTTTCTCTGGATTGGTTCTCGCACCTCTTTTTCTGGACTGATATTCCCTCTTCAACTTCTTCTACTTTCATCTTCATCTCCACATTCCTCTACTATACCTCAGAAATGTGAGCTTCTCTAACTCCTGCATTCTTATTTTTGGGACATTCCCAAGACATGTGCATTGTTTTCCCACAATCATAACACTTGACTTCTCCTCCTTTGCCTCTTCCTATACCTGTTGGAAAAGGTTTCCTTCCTCTAGAGTTTTCTCCTCTAGAATTTCCCCCTCTATTTTCCTGATTGTTATATATTTTAGCTTATTCTCTTGATTTCTAGAACTTTTCTTTGGTGGTTCTTTTTCCTCTATTAGGACTCTTCCCCCTGTTCTTCTGACTTTCATTTCTTGCCAATTTTTCTTCTACCTTAAGGGATACCTGATAAGCGTCTTCTACAGTCCTCATCGTTATCATATTAATGTCATCGTGCATTTCATACCTCAATCCATTAATATATCTAACAACTTTCTATCTTATAGAATTCTTCAGTATATTCTTTCACTGATAAACCATTTTGTCTTAGATTTTGCAACCTTTTAAATATATTCAACTAAAAATATTTGGGTATGAGTTTGTCCTTAAGATTAGCTACCATTCTATCCCAACTTTTAGTCTTGGAATTACCTTTTCTCCTTCTATCAACTTGAAATTCATCCCACCATGAGTATGCATGTCCCTTTAATCTGGTCACAACATGCTTTACTATTTTCTCATAATTAATCTCCTCATAATAAAAATACTTATCTAAATAAATTATCCAGTCAATCAACTCTTCTACATTCAAATTACCTTCATACATCGAGACTTCCATATTTTCTCTAGTTCCCAGTGTGAAAACACCACTCAACAATCACTCCTTTACTTATTCTTCTTATACAACTTCTTCTTCTTCTGGTTTTTCACTTTTAGCATCACTAATATCACCAGTCTTTGGTGCTCTCCTTTTTGTTTATTACATGGACTCCAACCTTTCCCGAAGCTTTCTCATTTCCTCCTCCATAGTTGTGTTGGCTACATGTCTCTCCCTGTGTCTCCTCAGTGGCATGGTTTATAGTGTTTCTTCTCATATAGAGCTTATTTATGCTCTAATACCACTTGATGCAAACCCCCTATTGTCCTGTGTGACCTCCTGGTCTTAGGACCAAACTACACAAGATTCAAAGTGGCTCTTGGGATCCCACTGACCCTTTCAATTAACTTACCCACATGCTTCACAATACATGGGTGAGGAATTTAAATTCATGATATTTCCTTTGGTCTAGGAAACCCGTTCATGCGACCATGTCTTATGACCAAGCGTCTAGCGAAAGGGATATTTGGCGCTCCAGGACTCTAGGCTTCAGGATTTTTTCCGCCCCAACAATAATCAATGCACTTTCCTCAAAGAATTGAACCAACGAACTCCAAAGATTCCAAGGATCAATGCTCCACACTCCTTTTCTAGATCAACGATCCATATTTACTCTGGGCTTCAGAGGTTCAGGAGATTCTCACCTCGCATAAAAATGACCAAAATTTTGTGAAGTGTTGAATCTCCAAATCACTCAGGGATCCAATGAATCGCATTCACCGATGAATTTACGATATGGATTTACTCTGAGCTTCGGCGCTTCGAGGCTCCATTCCTCACTTGAAACAAAAAACTTAAGACTTTCGAAGAAGCGAAGTTTGAAGGACTCGAGACTTAACGATCATGATTCTTCAACTAATCAAATAGATGTGAGGGACTCTTAATCATTCCGAATAGATCTCGTTCGTTCGACCTTAAACAAAGATATTATCCTCCTAGGGACTTACACTCTCTATCCCTCCTTCATCTTCATCACTTGAATGAATCAAACTCCAACGCACTCTTTTCACTTCTCTCCTAAGATTGGGACTTGGAAAAGTCACATGCACACTCGTTACGCTAACTCTCATGAGATTTATCAACACTTAACAAAGTTTTGGCTCTATGCACTCCTTGCACTAGTCTCCCCTTCGATATTTTACACTTCTTTGAGTGTAGGCACACTCCTTGCTCTTTCTTTGTGAAAACGTCTATTATCTCTCCTAAGATTCTGAACCTGTAAACAGTTCGGCCTCCTCACACCTTGTGTTGGCACTATGCACTCTTTTCACTAAGATTCTCATAAGAGAAATAATTGAAAATTATAATAGCATTATGAACTCATTCATATACAACCTAAGTAGTCCTAATGGTTAGGAACATGTGTTTCCTACTCGTAGGTCACAAGTTCAAATATAGAGGGGGATACAGTATGTATACCTCCATAGAATTTACCAATCAAATCGTTGGGTGGAGGGGGTCTCATCCACCAATTTGGTGTCTAGATTAGTCGTGAAATTAAAAATAGATTACTATTACTTAATAACACAACATCTATTCAGTTTCATAAAATTGAACAAGTTCACAATCTCAGAAATGTGTGATTAATTATTTTCTTCTATATTTCTTCAACAATAATGAACAAAATGTTTCCACAAACTTTTACAGAAGCAGCCTCTACTTGGCATAGAATACATTGAATTATACATGAAGGGGATTCTTGAGCCTTCCCTATAGAGTATTCTAGTGCTTTCATATCACAAATTAAAAACTTCCTACCACTAAGTTGATTATAATAAATGAACAATTACAATTCATATATGAGTCGAGACTCAAAATATGTACAATACTATAGGTATTAAAAACAATTACATCATTCGCGAGCATATACAATGGCTCTAGTCTTAAGATCTCATGGGATATTTAATCACAACAACCTCAAAATTAAATTGACATTCTCTCCTTGGGATCCAAACTAGTTTTAAGGTGTGTTTCACTAGATGTTGAGTCATCTTTCACAAAGCCTCATTAAATGTTGATGATGATTCTCCTACATCAACCATTACAGAGCGAGTCACTCTACTATATTCACAGAATCTCAAATGGTGGAATCATGGAATCATGCCCTATCTCCACACCTTCCATAAACCTTCCACCAACACTCAACTTCCTTTTCATTCATGGACTCATGACTACATAATTACGTAACCTTCCTTTCACAACTTCGTCCGTGAATTCTCAATTCTTAACCATTTTTCCACTTATGCAGATTTACAGATTCGTAGGATCATGGAGGAAAAAATCTATGATCTTACTTTCATAGGTCCATCCGTGAAGTCTCAATACTTAATCATTTTTCCATCTACATCGAATCGTAGACTCGCTGGCTCACGGAGGAAAAATTATGTGACCTTCCTTTCATAGGTCCATCCATGAAGAATAAATACTTAACCATTTTTTCATCTACACAGACTCGCGGATTTGCAATTTCATTTGAATCTATTCCTTTCTTATTCCCTTACCTCCTTTCTCACTTAACACTCAACACTAAGATTATTTCTTGATCTTTTGAGGTTCACAGGTTGGTGGACTTTCCAACCCATTCATCTCACCTTAAGTTGGGCCTACATCTAATCCATCAACCCATCCCCTATTGACTCGTGGCATGAGATGTGGTGTGACACATGGAACACGTACTGCTTGCCATGTGGAACCCATTTTCCATGCGGACCTTTGTCCAATATTTCCAAATCTTTGTGACACATGGCATCCTCTTAGGGTGATATGTGGCCTTCTTTCTTCAAGAAACATATTATCATCCACGTCATCCACTGGAATGTTCAGCTAAAGGTGGACGGTCTAGACCATATGCATAGTTCATGTGACTATGGTAGATCAATCGTGTGATTTCTGTTAGAAAAACGGGACTGCGGAGCAATAAAATAAAACAAATGCAGAAACAAAACATAGAAGACACACAATAGAAGGGAGACACAGATTTACGTGGTTCACCCAGTGTGGGTTACGTCCACTAGAGAAATTGCCAGGTCCTTCCTTTATTATTATCCAGCAAATGAAGGGATACAACCTACAACAAAACTCGTTGTAACTTCCTCTTCTTTCTCTCACAGTCTCCTCTCTTAGAATACAATATTCACCATAATCCATAGCCGTAATACATTTCCCTCATAAAAGAGGGTTGCCTTCTAGGGCAAAAAACCCTAACATAATCTCTACAGTTAGATCTGCGACCTTATAATGAACGGTCTATATTTACAATGAAATCACAATATACTTTTACAAGGAAATTTTTTCTTCAGGGGCTTCGCTCCCGAACCCCCGCTAGGGGCCCGCTTGCCCCCAGACCCCACAGAGGGGGTACCCCCCCTCTGCACTCCCCTGCGTGGAAAATTGTACATACTTATGGGGTGTAAATACTTCATGGGGTATAAACATGGCTAAAAGCAAGGACCTCTGAATCAGGAAGATAATCAGGCTCCACAACTAACAATCTCCCACTTGGAGACTGATCTCAACAA
>JZKD02S0849848.1:229266-244411 GCA_000966675.3 Picea glauca | reverse complement strand
ACCATATATCATGACTTAGACAATGACCATGACCTAGAACATGGCCTAGACCATGACATAGAACTAGACCTAGACCATGACCTAGACCACGACATAAACCTAGAGCTAGATCTAGATCATGACCTAGACCTATACCATGACCATGACCTAGACCTATTACATGACCTAGAGATTGACTTAGACCATGAATTATACCCCCCTAGCTCCATATAAGCCTAGTAATAACCTATTCTCGACCCTTAACCCCCTCCACACTTGATCCCTAAGTGCACCATGCCTATACCTCTTGTTGTAGGCCCATCAACCCTTGCACCTCCATCTTGGTGCTCTAACTATTTCTCTATGCTTCAAAACACTTTCAATCCTAAGCCCTTAGATCCTAGTTGTCCCCAAACCCCTATACATATTTATTCATAAAGTTGTTAGGTCTACATTAAATTCTATATCCGTTGCATTAAGAGCGTGCATGCACTTTTGTGACTTGAAATCCTTGAGGCTGAGTTTTCCTAGCACACACCTTGCTCAACAAGAACACACATACATTCCTAGAATGTGTGCACGCTTTAGTGCGCATGCATTCTACGAATGCATGCACGTTTGATCTAGTTGGATATCGGTGGTCACCCACCTATTCCAACTGGATCACATACATTTTTTTCATCTTGGCAGTTTTTTTTTCTAGCTTTTTGGGTCCTAAATTTCGAGGGCCATTTTGAGGCCATAAACAACATTTTTTGGGCTCGCCACAGCTACACTGTAGACAAAGTTAGAGTGTGACGAAAACATGTGTAGTCTTTGGATATACATTTCCAACGAGATATCATGCGCCTAAAACATAGATCGTATGAAAAATTTACGACCCCGGGAAGTTGATGTACCAACTTACCCCATCGGGGCCCACATGAATTTTGGCGCTTCATCTCCTAGGGTTAAGTTTTTGGATGTCTAGGGTTTTCTAATTCATGTTTGATGTTAAAAAGACTTTTGGAGCTTCATTGTACTCATTGTATTGCAAATGAGCATAGGCGTTACATCTCTTGTCATAGATTAGCTGCCATCATTCCAACAAGCTTGTTTTAGTCTTTATTTTTACAGTTTCAACATTTTCTCTTTATTAATATAAGTCAAGTTTTGTTGTATCTCTATGTATTTCTTTACTATACATCTGTGTTTCATTTCGTTCCATTTATAAATTTGGATCAATGGTATCAAAGCGGTCTGCTATTTATTGGTTTCTCTTTGCATGTCCCCAACAAGGTCAGAATACAAGGAGTTGGGACTCAAAATAGTTGAGCCCTTGCAAGACCGTCCTCATTGAGCCCGATGACCTACCATGGTGGAAGAAAATAGATATGATGGAGAAAGAGATCCTTTTAAACTATTTCTTGAGGAATACCTTACGAGACAAAGGAATGAGATGATGGATAACTTCACACAGATCCTTCAACGAATGCCAACATGTGACACATCTTCATCAAGCAATCACTTTGGGAGGTGCCACCCACTTCAAGGTACAAGTCAATTTTGATATTCTCTTATTTGAAGGTTAGATAGATGCAAATGCTATAGATAAATGGTTGAATATGCTCGAAGGGTATTTTTCGGTCCATAATTTTTTCGATAGAGAAAAGATTACCTTTGCACTCTTTAAGGCCGTCCCCCATGTCAAATAGTAGTGGGAGACTTACTGTGAGCAAAGGGCCACTAAGGAATGTGTAATATTTTTGGTCGCACCCACTTGGGATTCTTTCAGGAATGTGATTAAGGAACAATACTACCCTTTGGGAAGCTACGAAGACTAATATACGAGATGGACCACACTGTGGAAGGAAAGGGACCAAACAGTACCAGAGTTCACAAATATATTTCATACCTTATGCACCAAGCTGGGTATCAAAGACTCAGAGCGACATCTGTAGCTCAAGTACCATAGTTGTATACATAGATATATCCAAACATAAATGGAGTTTCTATACATCTCATCATTGGGTGTAACTTATCAATATGTTGTCAAAATCGAGCAACAATTTAAATAAAAGAAGAGAGAGTTTGGCTTTGCAAATTACTCACAGCAGAAACAAGGCAAAGGTGACCCCAACCCATAGAAAAAAGGACAAGACAAAGATGGACTCCCTCAGGGAAACCAGTCCATGCCACAAATGAAGAAGGGTAATGAGAAGATGAAAAATGACACTGGGAAGTGGTGTGAATTCCATAAAATCCCCTAGCATAACAACGATGAATGTCGCTCGAAGCAGTGGTTGGTAGCCAAACTAAAAGCCTCTGAGTCAGAGGCAGGGTCCGACTTTGAATCAGATCTAGATAAGGTAAGGAATATCGTTGATGCAAAACCTAGTGCCACTGTTGTGACCACCAAGATCCATCCAACTGAGCCAAAAAAACTGGAGGAAGGTGAACACCTTTTTCACTCATAGATGTGGATGAAGGGGGCGCCAATGCATTTCATTGTCGATAGAAGAAGTCAAAAGAACCCGATCTCAACAGAGGTCATGAAGCGGTTGAACTCGTCGATGACACTACACCCACAACCCTACACCATCGGGTGGCTCCGTCAAGGAAGAGATCTCCACATCAACCAACATTGTCATCTTCCCTACGACATCAAGCCCTTTAAGTATGAGGTATTGTGTGATATTGCCCCCCTTGAAGTTTGTGATGTTCTTTTAGACCAACCATATTTGTGGAAACAACATGCTGTATATGAGTCTAGATCTCGCAGTATTATTATTACTTTGGGTAGACAATTGTATCGGATATCAGAGGTGTTATAAAGAAGAAAATGTGGTGTTATAAAGAAATAGAGAATACAAGAAAATTAAGATATTACAATGAGGCTATTAAACCCAATTTAAAAGATCAAAAGTATTTGTTTGTTCACATTAAATATTAATTTCAAAATATTTGTAACAACGTTGACCTTCTTAATATATAAAGTCATCAAAATAATGGAAATTTAGGATAGCCTCCGACTTTGAGTATAAAAATAAAATTATAAAACATCCATTCCAACATAAATTGCTTAAATCTCTCCATCATGAACAAAATTAAATCTATATTTCTTTTAAATTTAGGATTACGATAAATTTATATTAATTATATAAAAAATCTAAACCAATTATATGATAATTATAAATATAAAAACTAATTTTATAATAAAAATAAAATTAAAAATAGTTAGTCTTATGTTTGTATCAACTAGAAAGTTACATAACATTAATAATCATATTAGGTAAATCACATAGCATTATCAATCATATTAGGAAACTCAGGGGAATTCAACAATGTAGCCTTCCTTCACTCGAGCAAACCAAAAATCAATTGCCCGAGTCCACTTGTTGTCTAGTGGATTCAAACTATCAAGCTTGGCTTGATCCCAAATTATTGGCTTCACTGGTAACATGACCAAATTGACAATAACTTGTCTTTTCAACCATTCATGCCGAAGACATGGAAATTCTCCAAAGAAGAGCTCATGCATGTCCGAGTAAATGTATCGATCCTTCCATTCCTTTACATTCACTTGCAATCCTTGCATCTCTCATAGGGAAAACTCGTCCTTTTTTTCTTCTATCTAGTATTGAATCTCCTCTTTAGAAGGATGCCACCACATTTCACTTTTCCTACATCAATTTCAACATGACTTCAGTTCTTGACAAAAACACATTTGTTGGGTTGTTAGTTGTTGTTTCAGTTCACGCTTGCACGTGCATCGAGCTTCCTAACGTTGGGGTGGTGTTGTAGGGGCTAGTCGACCCTGTCCACTAGTAGACCCGACGATCGACTTAGAACTTGTCAATCGACCGACGTAGTTAGAAGTAGAAGTCGGTTGGAGTCTTTGCTAACCGACCAACCCAGGCAGTTACATAGTGACAACTGCCTGTTAGAGGTATAAATAGATAAGCACATGGAGGCTCATATAGCTTCATGGGAGAGGATATATGTAATTGTGATGTATTGTCTATCATATAATAAAATGACTCTTCTTTGGGATCTCATTACTTATGTATGTCTATCTCTCTATGTCTATGTGTATGCATGTATATCTATAATGGCTATGCAAGGTTCTACTGGTAACACCCTCTACTTTCCCTTAGATTACAACATTGGTTCTGTTGTCGATAGTAATGAACTTGGGCATGTAGAAGTATACATAAATTCTAACTCAACAAGACATATGTGAGTGGTGTGAGCACAAAATCGAGAAATACATTAGAAACTATGCAAGAAGGAATAACCTCTCACTAGCCAAAGCAAGGTCACAGTTCTTTTCAGAAACGCACAAAAGATTTCTTGAAGCTATCCCATAAGCTTTGTTTCAGCACATCAATAGATCAGATGATGCGTAGATTGAAACCCGATGAGGATTTAGGCATGAAATTGACAAACAGAGGAAGAAAAAACCTACACGACTGAATTGAACAAATTATTGAAGATTATTTTTTAGAACAAGTTGTTGAAGATCAGACGTCCCTAGATAAAATAAAAGAAAATTTCTACATCAAATTGCACAACAAATTTTTCTGTATGGTTCCAACACTTCTTCATAAATTCCTTCTCGACAAGGGAGTCGGTGATATCATCGAATACCAACCAAGTCTAGGCACACTGTTACCGAATAACAACTTCCAAGAAAGAGACGAAAGGTGGGAAGCATTTCTTGACGCAAAGTGCAAAGATTCAAGAGAAGCCTGTGATTACTTCTTGAAGAAATAAATATATCCAAACCTCTTGAATTGGAGTAAGTCGGGTTGACAATGGGGAGTCGGTCGATGTTGTGAGATGTCATAAAAAAATAGGAAGTTGCGTTTCCCAAGCCTTGTTGGCCCTCGACCAAGTTTTGAGGAAATCTTGGTCAGGTTTGACCAATTTTTGGACTTCGACGCAGTGACCAAAGATGGAGCACCCATGCGGAGTTGAGATCATGGATCTCACTTGTTTTGTGGGCTTTTTGGACCCAACATGGGGTTGTTAGGGTTTTGTAACGAGTTATGGGATGTCGTCCCATGGGTTTACCCATGATTAGGCCTTTTTGTAAATGTAAAAGTATAAATAAGAAAGAATGTAATGTAGGGAGGGGGATGTAATTGGCTAAGTGCAAGAAGCAAGTAGTCGTGAGTTTCTTTTTGCAACAAAACATGTATGTAAGGCTCCATGCTTGATAGAGGAGTTGGATCTATGCCTTGACCTGATTTTTGGAAGGTGGATTTGGTGCTTAGTGCGCAGATCACCTGTCTGGTGTGAAGCTTGGATCTGTGGCTTAGTGCAAACGAGCAGAAGAATGTAAGAGATTGAAGCCTAATAAAGAAGAAGAAGTAGTTGGTGGACATAGGCCCACACTGGGGTGAACCACGTATACCAAGTGTTGATGGTTTTCTTTGTGCTATGCTATTTATGATGTGAATCTGCTTAGTGCATTGATTGTTATATATGATAGATAGATCTATGAATGCTTAGTGATTTATTTATGTTCAATGTGCTAGATCTAACTTATGATTCTAAGTGCGATGTGTATTTTTTCATTGTTACCGAGCTGATCTATCGTTGGGGTTTGTTCTACGATGTGAATAAAGTTGATAAGCTAATGCATGTTATCTTCTAAGTACTTTGTGAAGTGTTATAATCACAGATCTATGTCCCAACTTGGTTACAGACACCTAAGTCCTATAACCCCCCTTGCCTCTACCTTGGGTGAGACTTCACCTGCTTCGTAGGTGTTGCCTAAAGGGTCGATAGTTAGGGTTTTGTTGGTGTGTTGTTGAAGCGTTGAACCCTGGGTCTGCCCCTGTGCCAACAAATGGTTCCATTGCCGAGACCTGAAACTGTGCTTGTTGGGAACTGAAATAATGAAAAGAGAAGCTTTGTGCATAGATATGTTGTTGTAGCGTGCAATATTCTACTTGACTTGTGAAGCTCTATGCTAAGAAAGAAACCCGATCTGAGAAAAGAGGTAAGATCTTGAAAAAGTTAAAGATTTGTGCTTTGATAAGAGTAAGATAAGTGGAAATTTTTGTTTCAAAAGAATGAACTTAAGTATGTTTAATAGATTATGTCCTAGTCTGAAAGTTAGGGTGCAACAGGAAGAAAGAGTTGATCTAACTAAGACTAATAGAAATGAAGAAAGATATGTT
This sequence comes from Picea glauca, assembly GCA_000966675.3. NCBI lineage: Eukaryota > Viridiplantae > Streptophyta > Pinopsida > Pinales > Pinaceae > Picea > Picea glauca. The sequence goes on along the minus strand of JZKD02S0849848.1, from coordinate 238,262 downwards.
ATTCCTATGCATAGAAAGAATTTTTGGACTAATAATTGGATGCATGAACCTATAAAGAATTTTTGCAGATTGCAGGTCCAACACTGTGATCTTAGTGCGCAATACAAGAGGAAGAAAGGATTAAACCTATGTTATAACTGAAGAAGACCGACACATCTTGCTAAGAAATGCCCTGGTATAGGCCCTATTTGTCATTTTTGTAAAATTGTTGGTCATGAGGTTGAGGATTGCCCAAGGATGATTGCTAAAGTTGAACAAATGAACATGAGTCAAGAGAACAAAAGCATGTTAGAAGATCAGAAAGAGAAAGGATTAGAGGAAGTTTAGACTACATTAGTACAGTTAAAAGAAGCAATGAATGATCACAAATATGTCAATTTACTAGAGATCATGAAAGAAAAACAATGCATAAGTGAAAGAATAGGAGACTTCAACATAGACTGTGTCTTGGATAAGGAAACACCAGTGACTATTATGACAAAAGGCACTTGGGAAATTTTGGGAAAGCCTACTATGGTACCTTCATTGGGAAGGATAGGCTTGTTGAAATGAAAGATGATAACCCTATGTGGAAGAGTTACTAATGTACCTGTTATTATTCATGGAACATCGACATAAGAGGAATTTGAAGTTATTAGGTTTATTGAGAATAACACCTCGTTCCCACTTTTGTTAGGAAAGAATTGGATTGAGAAGGATCAAATTAGAAGGAAAACAAAGGAAGAAGCTACATAAAAGAAAAAGCAAGAACTAAGGGATTTCATAGCTAGGAAAATAGATCGACTGATAGAATAACGAGAAGTTAAGTCGAAGTAGCATAAGGCAAGAGAATTAGTTGTCGAGGTTGAAAGAACGCAAGAAGGTTTGAAGGACCTATCCATGCAAGAAGAAAGTAAATCCACCCAAGAAGTGGTATGGGAAATGATATTAATTTCGAACCCATTGGAAGTACATCAACACTGCGAAGTCACTATGATATGAGAAACTAAGAATAAGAATGGAAAGAGGAATCCATAAACAACAAGAGAGACTCAGATCACAGGAAAGAAGGCAAGGAAGATCAGTAAGAAGAAAGGCAGGTTGGAAAATCTAAAGGGAGTTACAGAGAAGACTTCGCAGGAGGTAGGTTTGCAGGATTTGAACCTCCTCGGAACAACAGAACCATGCAAAATGGGACTTTTCCTCGATGAAGCTATATGACTGTTGGAGGCACCCCGACCGTTAGAATGACACTCCAAAACAACTAGGAAACACATTTATGGGTGAATAGACCGCATTTGGAATGTTGAGACCATGACATAAGAAACACATTCGCATTGATGGAAAGTGTCCTGCCCATTGGAAGAATCCATTACGATGTTCTCTTATTTAACCCGTCTGACACTGTGCCGGGACCACTTTTTTCCATCTGTGATTAAACGTTGCTAACATAGAACTTATTGTGTGTCGAGCTGTGATTTCAGAACCTAGACATCACCATTCGCTTGTTTACCTCATTTGTCTGTTCGCCTACCTCGACTTATCTGTTTAAAAGTGAGAATGTCGGGCGAACAAACTAAGTTAGAGATGAAGAAAACTACGCCATGCTCGCCCCTCATAGATACCTGATGAAGATAACTGTAAAGAAGCCTCACATCGTCTCCCAACCTTGGATTAAGGAGCTGGCGCAGTCCACAATACTTAACGTAATGAAAATTCCTCATTTTGGCCAACATCAGGAGGTTAATGCTTGCGTTAAACTCCTCTTGTCATGCTATCATGGTGGATACCTATGGTTTTACAGGAAGATTACTGTGGAACCGATGCTGATCCACCTAATCACATGATTGATCATGCAGGGACCCGACCCTCAACATTTCTACCCAGGGAATACCTCAGATCGCTCCCTGGCACAACACATTAAGGAGGCATACGACAAAGTTGAGAAGGGAAAGTGAGGCTACAAGGTATACTCTATCCATGATGGCACAGTGTGCCTCGCTTTCCAACTCATAGCTGACAATCTCGTCAGAAAGAACCACCCCACACAGGTCACCGGATTCGTGGTGGACCTCACAGGGAAATGCATGGAGGGGATGCAGATGAATTGGGTGAGATACCTCGTCAATGAGCTTGAGAAGGAATATCGTGAAGCGCATGATTAGGGATATGAGTTCCACTTCAGCTAGCTACTTGTGTTGATTGGATTTGTCACTTGGAAAATTCTAGAAGGAGCTACCTTACTGAAGATTAAGCCTTTGGATCCATTGGCTGCGAAGTTCTCAAACTTATGGTATACGAATGACATGTCGAAGAAATGGTAGTTGAACGCAGTGTTCCATGCCTACTATCAATAACTGAAGGTTTCCATTGATTCGTTACCGCGCATGACACCATGCACATTGCACCAGTATATACCACTATCCAAGTTTCGTGCAGATACACATTTTATTTATATCATTGTGCACAGGGATGAGAGCAAGGAATAATTACAGTCCTATTACAAGCTGACCGACGAAGACATGGAGCAGATCATGAAGGAGTGGCTGGAGGATTTTTGTGTACCAGTTGATGATGTTGAACTCTCCGACCCTGACATCATAGGAATCCCCTTGGTCACCCAGTTTGAACATGCACGATAGTCAAGTGTGAAGAAGAAAAAGAAAAAGGAGGAAGTTCAGAACATAGAGATTGATGAGTAGGACAACGCCTCAGAGGAAAATGGACCTGGCTCGCCCACAAGAGTAGGAGGAGATGAAGTAAATCAAGAAGTAGGAGGGGAAGAAGGATAAAAGAAAGGAGAAGGCGAAGCTACACCACCGAAGGATCCCCCTACTGAGATAGAAACACCGAAGAAGAGGAAGGTTTCTTCGCAGAAACCTTCAACAAGAAAGAAGACCCGCGCCAGTAAGCCCCAACTAAAGTCTATGCTCATAGAAGATGATATTAGTCTAGTTCGTGGAGCGATGGATGATGCGTATGAAGATATCTTGCAGAGATACAGAGCGAAGTAGGACAGACTATATGGTAGGATAGAAAAGGAATTGAGCGAAGTACATGAAGTTATTCAATCAGTCTGTGTAGTCCCTACTGTGCCTTCCTCGTTAGAGACTGCAGAGTTGGGGGATGAGCCAGCCCAACTTCGAAGCCTTGCAGATGCAATAGAGGCTTGACTTCAGCGATTCCAAAAGGAGAAGGAGAAGGCTATAGAAGCCCTAAAGAAAGAGAAAGAGGAAGTCTTAGAGAAACTATGAGTTGCATGGTACTGTGTAACCGCGTATGAAAATGAGAAAGATGAGTTCCGGGCGATGCTCAAGGAAGAAAAAGAGAATATACAGAGGGAAAAGGACTAACTACTCACAGAGAAAACTGCAGTCAAATAAGTGGTGAGCAGTTCACTTCACTCCGTTCCAGGCTTGGCACAAGAGGAAAATGAGGCTTTGCATATCTTGGATTGCAGTGGTGCTTGACTTCTCTTGGCTTGCAGAAAAGGTGATGAACAAAAGAAAGGAGCAAGGTATCAAGTTAATTGTTGTCAAGGTGGAGATTGTTGGGATTTGGTGATAACAAATTCCTCCAAGGATGGATTTAGATCCTATTATTCTGTGTTGGTTGCAACTAAAATAGACCAAGTTAGAATATGGATAGGATTGCATTTAATAATCAGTTTCTTGTGTAAATGTATATAAATTCATGTAAGCCCGTAGAGGTAGATACGACAGAGTGAGAGGAATAAAAGAACTTGCAAGTCTGCTGTAATCTCCATGATCTGAATAATAAGACAACCGATGCCTATGCTTGGTGGACGTAGCCCAACGTTTGGGTGAACCACATGAAATCCCTGTGTTTCTTATCTGTGTGATTGTTAATTATCATATGTGAATTGTATTTTCTGCATTTGCAATTCTAACACTAAGGTCCTCTCCCCATCTCGTCAGTGAGTCACTGTAGCATGAATTAATGAAAGGCTGACGTAAGGGGTTCAAACAAACATATGTGTAGGGGGTGGAATTCTATCAGACGGGGTTACATATGAGGTTTTATGTTAGTAAGAATAAGAACCTACATCTGTGAACTCATCCTGGCATGGGTATCTTGTATTGAAACCTTGACTCATGCCCATAAAATCATGAAGGCTAGATTGCACATTGGGGACTGGAGTTATATGTAGATCCTCGACTGCTGGTAGGCTTGAGCGTAAGTTCATTCAAATCACTTCTCTCATGCCCCGAAGGGAGCGATAGGCTACAGAGTTATTGAATCATGAATGGTTGGCTTCCAAGGTTTATACTTAGTGATGCTGTAGGAAATCTAGCATCTGAGTGACTGCGGGGAAAGAAGATGGCATAGAAGGGATGGATGGAAAGGAAGGCTAGATTGAGCTCAATCTATCCGACTTGGGGTGGGATGGGGATCAATTATGAGGATGGGGGTAGTGCTCTCCCTGTGTACCTTGTCTCTTATATACGATACGAGGCAAGTTCTGTCAGGCTGACTGAGTTGGGGTACATATCCATCCATAGCATAAGACCGAGATATAATTCTTTATTGAAATACCAAGACAATTCAAGAGGCACATTATTGGATATCAACTTCCAAAAAAAGATGATAGAAAATCCATAATGAAATATAGAGACAATTCAAGTGTGACAAAAATTCTAAGAACACCTTCTAAGAAAAAAAATGCTTTACAAATCTAGTTTAAGAATGAGGGGCCTTAAAAACAATTATAGAGAATTTAGGATGGCACTGATGCCAGGTTTTTGGGCATGCTATAGATGGTTCAAAAGAAGGAAAATACCAACATAATTAAAATTGACAAAACATACATAGTACAAATCCATTCGCTATTGAACTTGAAAGAGAGTGTAGAGAATTGATGATGACAATACCACCACAATTTTGGTGATGCCTTAGATGATTTGAGGAAATAAATAGGTAATATTAAATGATATTCTAAAAAACAAATACAAATAGATAGATAATATTAAATGATATTTTAGAAAACAAATAGGGAATGCAACTTTAATTTTCTTTTAATGCATGTGATCTACCACTTATATTCTATTACATTAATGCAAGTAGGCATGTAAATAATATTGAAATATCCAAAGGGTTGGATGAGAAGGTCATAGATTTTGAAAACATAGTTCTATTGCGGCAACAACAAAGCCGGAAACCTCAGATTGTTGGGATTGTGGGGTTAGGTGGCGTAGGAAAGACAACTCTCGCAAAAGAATTCTTAAATAGGGAGAATTCATATTATCCTAGCTCCTTCTTTTTATTCGATGTGAGAGAAAACACAAGTAAAGGCTTTTTAAATTCATTGCAGAGCAAACTTCTTAAGAGTTTGATTGAATTAGATGAGGCAATAGACAACATTGATGAAGGTATTAAGAAACTTAAAAAGCATCTTCCCTCTTCTAGGGATTTAGTGTTTTTAGATGATGTGAATCAGGTGGATGCACTTTTGCCAAACATTCATAGCGTCGTCCGCTCTGATAAGCTTAATATTAATAAAAGTAGAGTCAAAGAGACATCAATTTACTAGTTAAAAGGCCTTCACACACAACACTCAAGAGAGCTCTTTTGCTCCCATGCCTTCATTCAGCACTATCCAATTATGAGATTTGAAGATCTGGTAAAATCCTGTAATGGTTTGCCTTTATATTTGAAAGTATTAGGGACACTTCTTTATGGAAGATGTGACAGATTTTATTGAAAAATACAACTAGAGAGTCTTCAACAAATACTTCCCGCTGAGATACCAGATTTTAGTTGCTCTACCTGTTGGCTTGGGATTCCTTGGAAGCCTTGCCTGAGACAGACAACGAAAGTAAATTTCCCATAAACAGATAGAAGGCCGAGACAAATAGAGAGATCTGTATTTCCGTAGATGGGCTTTCCTTTTAATAGTTGGTCTTTGTTTTTCCCAGGTCCTCAATTATTGAACCCGGTGCTTTGACAAACTCTAATTTATTCAACGACCATAAATCTTTTACCTCCTTCATGCCATGCCTAAACTCGGCTCTGTCAAAAGTCTAGTGACTTGTAAAATTTAAGAGTGTCTGGTACTATTGAAAATGGATCTGAAGGCGAGGCGTTTTATGAAGAAGACGATTCAGAGACTGAGTGCTACTGCTGAGACCGAGTGCGACTGCTGAGTCTTTGGGTCTAGGAGATACTGAGTGCTGAGACTGCAAGTGCGACTGCTAAGACTATGGGTCCAAGAGACTGTGAGCGGAGGCTGCAAGTGCGACTGCTGGGACTGTGGGTCTTGGAGACTATGAGTGGAGGTTGCGAGTGCACCCGCGGAGGTGTGTGAGGCAGAAGAGCTGAAGGGCCCCAAAATCTGGTGCACAGTGACCATGAGGCTGTATAAATAAACTCTATTTTGGAAGGTTTTGTCTAACTCAGTTAAGTCTTAGCAACAACAAGCATAACACATTACAACCAAATTGTTTGACAAAAATCCTAAACCAATCAGCAGGCCAACAAGGGAATTTTAGTGAATTGTTTGACAAAAACACTAACAGAGGACAGGGACAGTGGGCTAACAGAGGTCAGGGACAATGGGCAGAGCAATGAGTTTTTAGTGGTCAAACCAACAGATATTGAAGGGTTAAGCATAAAACATAGGGTAAGTTTTGGGCAGAGACTTTGATTTCCCTTAATATCATCATGACAATGGGACAAGAAAATTTAAAACCTGTGGAAACAAATGATATAGGGCAAGTGAAAATTGCCTCGTCAGCTAAAACTGGGAAGTGGGTTTGGGTTAATGCTAAACAATATCGGGGCATTTTAAAACGGAGACTAGCTCATCTAAAATGGGAGCAGATAAGGAAAAAAAGGTCTCAAAGGGAAAGTACTCGGGTCCTTCGCAAGAAACAACATTCAAACAAGTCCTTCTTGCAAGCATGTGGCAACAAGCCCAAAGGAAAAGAAAAAGTCATTGATGATTATGCCTTATATAGTCCCACATCCACACCTCTCACTTGGTCATTTGATATTTATGTGAAAGAACTGTTAAAGGTAAAAGAGAGGTTGGAAGGAGTAGAAGCTAAAGAGCTGGAAAGAGATTGTACAATCCATATAATAACAGCTGAAAACCAGGCTTTAGCAGAAAGTAACAAAGTTCTGAAGGAGAAAGTGTCATTGCTACAGGAAGCTCTCCGAATAGGGAAAACAAAATGGCAACGCATGGAAGCAAAAGTGAAAAACATGAAGAAATTTGCAGTGGAGAATGCGAAACCATTTCAGGACAAGGGGAAAGTAGTTGCCCAAATAGACAACAATGAAGAGACATCAAGAGAAGAGAGGAAATGAGATTCCGCAAAACTCTCCAAAACCTGGTTTTAGGTTATTAGCAATTCTGCTAAGAGGGAAGGAGAAACAAACATTTAGGTTGACAACATGCAATATAGAGAGAGCAAGGAAAGACATGATAGAGCAACACGCATAATTATTAAGGGGGTGAAAGATTATGGGAAAAATGAATGTACTCTTGACCTTTCAAAAGACTTATTGAAAGACAAGCTCCAATGGCAAGGACAAATATGTCAAGCATGGAGAGTAGGTAAGTCTAATGGTGAGAGAGCCAGGCCCATAAAAGTCATCATGCCCAACTTGCATGATAAAGATATCATTCTAAGAAGGAAGCAATTCTTGAGGGGTTCTCGGTTTTTTCTAGAAGAAGACTTAACTGCAAGACAACAAGAGGAAAGGAGGGACGAAATGACAAAAGTTAGGGCAACAAGAGATGAGGGAAAAAGAGCATGGATTTATAAAGGTAAATTTGTGATAGCGCAGTTTGGACCTCCTTCCAAAACAAGGTAGCAAAATGATAACAAAGAAGAGGTTGCAAAATCTTCAGCAAGAAATGAGGAAGCAAAGTCAGTATGGGAAAGAAGGGACAATGACTCAATTGTGAGTCTTGCAGGTTAAAACAAATAGCAACCAAGTCATACCCAGGTTTCCTTAAGATTAGTTTGTTGGAACTGCAGGGGTTACCCATGGAGACGAGGACCTGGGTTAGGGCATATTGTGGAAGATAGAGACATAATTTGCCTCATAGAAACACATGAGCATGAAGGGTGCAAGACACCTTTGTTTGAAGGGTATTGGAAGATAGCAATGTGGAACAAGGCAACGGGGAATGACAAAGGGAATGGGGGTATCATGGTATTAGTAAGAGAAAAAGAAGGTCGTTTCATTCAGTTAGAAAAAGAAGACCCAAATAAGCAATTTATTTGGCTTAAAATATCATAAAATGGAAATCACATCAGAATTGCAGCATGCTATTTTGTGCCGCAAGTTTCAAAAATCTTCAAAAGTAGAGGGCTCGACCACAAATATCCCTTTGCAGCCCTAAAAACAAATATTGCAATATATTCTCAGCTAGGTGAAGTCCTTATAGTGGGGGATTTCAATGTTAGAACTGTAGGTCAACAAGCTAGCATTGTTTGTTGCAAAGAAGATAGTGACCCTATCCGTCTTGCAGAAAAGAGTAATCATCAGTGGGAACAAATTTCAAAGGATAAAGGTTGCAATCTCTTTGGAGAAAAATTGCTTACGCTATGTGGGGATTTTGATTTAGTCATTTGTAATGGTTTGACTAGATGGGAAAAGTTCGGTAATTTCACTTGCAATAATTACAATGGAGCAAGTGTAGTAGATTATGCAATTCGCTCACATAGTTTGTGTGGGAAAATGGAGGAAGTGTTGATTGGAGATCAAATTTGGGACTTAAAATTAGATCACAAGCCAATTTATTTAAGTTTCTCTTAGACCGGAGAGAAGCAATTAGGGTCAAAAACTCAGCGTGTTCAACAAAATCCCCCAAATGGAAAAATTCTTTTGACTCCAGAGAATTTTAATACCTTCAAAAAAATGTTAGAGATGTTGGATCATGTTGTCATTAATGCCAATGGTTTGATTACTTGGGAGATTGTTGGATCATATGTCATTGATGTAAATGGTTTGGTTTGATTGATGTCATTGGTTGATGTCAAGTA
>JZKD02S0849848.1:72123-130060 GCA_000966675.3 Picea glauca | reverse complement strand
CGTCGGATTGCCTAACTACAAATGCATACTAAAGAAACACACTTTTACCTAACGACATATTAGACCAAGTAGATCTTAACTAACTCCTAAGTGTCTAAATATCCTAACAATTATTGTCTTGTCATGGTTGATAAGAAGTACAAATGGATGAACTCCAAAGTGGTCCCCTTGTGGTGAAATCCCTCACGGGAAGACACTTTGTGGATTGAGTTATCCTAGAAGTATGGTTAGAGAACACATGCTTAATTGTGGAATAATGAGATGAAGATCAGTGAATTTGTCACTGAAACTATCCTAGATGGATAATGCTTGTCATGCCATTTCTGGTGGTATGTGGAACATCACATAACTCCTCACGGTTAGAGAGTTATGTCCATGTGAAGTTGGAGGACCCTCATGAGTCATATAGAAGCCCCAAAAAGTCAAAGTGTTTGCAAAAGAAATTGTTTAAATAATAAAGTTAATGGAGAACTCCCTAAAATAAGGAAAGTGGGATGCTACATGAAAGTATAAATAAGAGACAAGGCTCTCTCATTTCAATCACACTTGAATATCATTGAATATATATTTTTGTGAAAGGTTATTTGGGAAGGTATTATTGATAGAGAAAAATTGCAGCAGGAAAAGTGCGGCAGAAAAATCGCGGCAACAACATGGTTGGGTTCTATTTATGAGAGATATGGAACATCTTGTTTGAGGTATGTTTTGTGAGCTAGGGTTTATCTCTTGAGATGGTATTGGATGTTCAATATTGTTGCATATATCAGATTTTTTGAGGGATACAGTTGGTATTTTGTTGTTGGTATTTGGCATATGGGTATTGATCTTTCGGTTGTGATGTGTTACTGAAGTTGTTGGTTTAGGTTGAGGCTACATAAAAATGATGTTGTGGCACATGCTTTGATGTAATGGTTTATGGTATTTGGTTTATGGATAGAGTGATGAATTTTTTATGGTTATATTGATGTATGTCTTTGGTATATGGTTGAGGTACATGTTGGGTACATGGTTGAGACAAGTAGTTGATGAGTTGGCACATACATGAGGTGTATAGTTGATGATGTTGGTACATCTTGATGAGTCATAGTTGATGTGAAGTTTATGCATGGTACATGTTGGTTTAGGTTATTGGTACAAGTTGTTTGGTGCAAGTTGATTGGTACATGTTGTTATAGGTTGACAGTGACAGGTTGAAAGTGGTAGTGATTGGTTCAATGACAATGATAGGTTGTCTACATTTGGAATTTATATTTTAGGGTGGTTGGACGGGGCAAGGACAGGTGGTTGTAGTCACCTTCTGATTGTAGCCGAAGAACATAGGAGGTTGTAGCCTCCTTCTGGTTGTAGCCAAAGAATTGGGGAGTTGGAGCTTCCCTCAGGTAGTAGCCTGTAAAACTAGGGGGTTAGAGCCTCCTTCCAGTTGCAACTGGAAAACAAAGGAAGTTGGTGCTTCCAATGAATGTAATTATTCAAGACATATAAGAAAAATAATTATGTGGTTTTCTCCCACTTTGGGTTTTCACGTAAAAACACTGGTGTACTGTGTATGTGTGTGATTACTCATTTTTTCATTGTTTATTTACTCTGTAACTATTGGATGATAATTCTACATTGATATAACACTTGAATTTTTGGTGAAAAATGATTAAATTTATCTATTACCGATTCACCCCCCTCGTAGTAATCCAACAATTGGTATGAGAGAAGGTTCCTTCAGAAATCAGTTTAACCACTAAAAGGTAGATCATGGAGAGAAACAACATGTATAAAAATGGAATACCACAGTTTGATGGACAAAAGTATGCATTTTGGAGCATAAGTATGAAAACATATATACATGCATAGGGATTTGAAATTTGGCAATCAATTGTAGATGGATACACAACACCAGCAGTTCCAGAGAAATGACAAAGCAATAAAAATCGGTAAGAATAACTCCAAAGCCACTAATGCACTTTTGAATGGTCTTGGAGAATCAATATTCACCAAAGTTGCACATTGTAAATCTACTAAAGAGATTTGGGAAAAACTTCAAAATATTTATGAAGGAGATTCAAAAGTCAAAGAAGCAAAGCTTCAAACTTACAGAGGTCAGTTCGAACAACTAAAGATGAAGGAATATGAGAATATTGCAACTTACTTTTTACGAGTCGATGAAATAGTAAATGCAATCATGGGATTGGGAGAAGAAATCAAAGAATCTGTAATTGTTCAAAACATACGAAGATCTCTTCCTATGATATTTGACCCTAAGATATTATCACTAGAAGAAAGAGCAGACCTGAACTCAATAAGAATGGACAAATTACATGGAATCTTCACAACATATGAAATAAGAACTGAACAAAAAAATCCAGATATAAAAGAAGTAGCCTTCAAAGCATCGAAAAATTCAAAGAAAAAGGGAAAGCAAAAAGAAAAAGAACACAGCAGCAGTAATGACTTCTCAGAAGATGATTAAGAAGTGGCCAACTTTTTCAAAAGATTGAACAAGGGAACCAATGACAGGTATAGAGGTAAGCTTCCTTTGATTTGTTTTAATTTTGATGGTATTGGTCATTTTGCTAACAAATGTCCTCATAAGAAAAAAAGAAATGACGAAGGTTACTCAAATAGAAAACAAACATATAAAGGCAAAAGAACCACAAAGAAAGATTTCAAGAAAATATTATGCACCAAAGAAGACATCTCATCATCAGATGAAGATGAAGCCAGTGACAGTGAGATATAAATAGTTATATTCATGGCAGTTGAAGACTCTGATAAAGAAGACTCCGAAGAAGAATATGAATAAGTTGAAGAAGAATATGAAGAGGCAGAAGTTGACTACTGACAATAATTGATGTGTGCCATAGAAGTTATCAGAAGAGAAAAGAAGAAAAACAAGAAACTACAAGCGAAACTAGACAAGAAAGAAGACACTCAAGAACTAGAACAAATGATCACAAATTTGAATGTTCAAATAGAAGAATATAAAAGAATTGAAGAAACACTCAAAGAACAACTAGAATAAATAGACAGGATCATTGAAAATTTGGAAGCAACGATTGTCACATTAAGAAATGATCTTCAAAAGAAAAATATGCAGAACAACTCAAAAGTTTTGGATGACATTATTAGTAGTCAAAAACCTCATCATGACAAGTCCAGACTTGGATACAATTAGACAGAAAAGGGATCAAGCTCCAAAACAACAGAGAAAGAAACAAATCCAAAATGATATGTAGAAATAATCAAAGGGGATAGGAAGATCTACAATAAAGATTACAGGGACACTCCTCCACCGAGAAGATTCAGATTTCAGAATCAACAACCAATAGATAGGCCTCAGGAAGAAGAAGAATTCATAAGAGTACCTCCTTTCAGAAGATATTCAACTCCCAGGTATCAAACTATCTTTTTTAGTTTATTTTATGCATGTAATAATTTTGGACATAAAGCTGTGAATTGCAGAGCTAACAATAGGAACATAAACAAATTTGAAATTCATACACAAAAGGGTTATCCAAGAAGGCCTAGTCAAACACAGAGAAAAAGTTACAACATGTTTGAATATTTGAGCACTGAAGTGGAATGTTACAAATGTAACAACTTTGGACACATGGCCAAATATTGTAGAATGACAGTCCCTCCTAGAGAACCACAATATAATAACAACAGTCACAGACAGGAACCTCAGAAAAGGACATGGATAAGAAAACAAAATCATTATAGAAATGAACAATGCACACTCGCTCTACAAGCTAAGCATAAGAAACGTGTTTGGTATGTTGACAATGGCTATTCAAAACACATGACAGGTAATAAAGACATGTTTCTTACATTAATAAAGGAAAAATATGGATCAGTCTCCTTCAGAAATGATGATTCAACTAAAATTATTGGAAAAGACACAGTCATAATTGGGAACAAGAATACCAAGGCCGAAAATGTTCTACTAATAGAATATATGAAACATAATATTCTAAGTGTGAGTCAAATGTGTGACCAAGGTCATAAAGTTACTTTCGATTTACAAAAGTGCGAGATAAGAAAAGAAGGATCAGGAAAATTGATTTCTACAGCTGCAAGAACTTCAATCAACATAGATGTGTTAAGTGAAATTGGAAATTAAAAGTGTAGTCTAGGAAAGGAAGATGGAAGTTGGCTATGGCATAGAATAATGAGTCACATACATTTTGATAACCTTGTCAAAGTCAAAAAAAGAGAAGCAGTAAGAGAAATTCCTCAGATCACGAAACCAACCAACACTTTATGCAAGAATTGTCAAAAAGGAAAGAAAACAAAGACCAGGTTCAAATCAAAGGAATGTTCAACGACAAGACCACTGGAAATCGTGCATACTGATCTAGTTGGACCAACTACAACAAAAGGTTTAAAAGTTTAGAAATACTTTATGTTATTAGTTGATTATTATACAAGAATGACCTTAGTTTTCTTTCTCAAGAATAAGTCAGAAGCTTTTGAAAACTTCAAGATCTACAAGGAAATGGTTGAAAATGAAATGGATTCAAAATCAAATGCTTGAGATATGATAATGGAGGAGAATTCACTTCAAAGGAATCTATGGAATACTGCAACAATCATGGAATAAAAAGACAATTATTCGTTGCTAGTACACCTCAACAGAATAGAGTTTTTGAAAGAAAAAACATGACAATATAGGAAATAGCTCAAACAATGCTAATGGATTCCAAATTGACAGATATTTTTTGGACACAGACATTGCATACATCAGTTCACATTCAAAGCAAAGTAATGCTAAAAAACAACACTGACAAAAATCCCTACGAGATATGGAAAGGAAGACCAACAAATGTGTAGCACTTCAGAGTTTTTGGAAGCAAATGCTACACCAAAAGAGAAGATGGCAGAATGTGAAAGTTTGACTCTTGTGTGGACAAAGATGTACTTGTTGGTTACTCAAGTACAAGGAAGGCATACAAGTGTTACAACCTAATATTGAACAAAGTTGTGAAAACCATCAACGTAACAATTGATGAAACATGTAGACAAGAATTAAAGGAAGAAGAAAATGAATCAATGGAACAACTTTACAAAGAAGAAATAGAAGACGAAAAATAAGGGGAAGATGAAGAGGATCCAACAGAAGCAGAAGAGAAAGTTCAACAAGTGCCTCCAAAGACACCTAGAAAACGAGTAAAAAATAATCATCCTTCATATCAAATTATCGGAAACAAAGATGCAGGAGTTTGGACTAGAAGAAGAATGTGTTCACTAGAACAAATGCACCTAGCACTCTCATCTACGATTGAACCAACCTGTTTTGAAGAGGCCAACAAGGATGAATTTTGGAATAAGGCCATGGATGAAGAATTTGACCAAATAGAGAAAAATGACACTTGGAAATTGGTTCCAAGACCAAAGAATAAGAATGTGATCGACACAAAGTGGGTATACAAGAATAAATTGAATACAGATGGACAAGTTGCAAGGAACAAAGCTAGATTGGTATGTAAAGGATATGCATAGGTTGAAGGAATTGACTTTCAAGAGACATTTGCTCCAGTTGCCAGAATGGAAGCAATCCGATTGATTTGATCTTATGCATGCTCCAAAAATATTAACATGTATCAGATGGACGTAAAATCAGATTTTCTGAATGAGGAACTTGAAGAATAAGTCTACATTGAACAACCAGAATAATTTCAGTTGTCAGAGAATGCAGATTATGTGTGTAAATTAAAGAAGACCTTGTATGGTCTAAAACAGGATGCTAGAGCTGTAAATGTGTTGAACCTGCACATAATAGATCTATATAAATAATAATACACACATTTTCAGAGAGAATTGGAGAAATAAGAAGAAGGAGAGAATGAATGAAAGAATTCACATTAACTGTTTTCCACACTCAAACATTGAATAATTTACAATAGATATAGGATAAATGAGTAAATAATGCTACATAGTGGTGGTCTAGAGTGATCTAGACACACACCAATAGTTATGGGAGTGAACTTCCACCTAGTCTAGTCTCTCAGGCAGTTACGGGAGTGAACTGCCACTTAGTTGAGTTAACTAGTCAACTAGTCTTTAGTTAACTGACTGAAACATAGTGAAGTGAGGAGGAGATTAGGGAACCATGAGTAATGCGCGAGTCTGGTGATGATATAAAGGAAAATGCGCATTATTTGGTGATGATCCCAATGTTGCATGGTGACAAAACCAATGCAACATTTAGACTCCACTCAACTAGTCAAACTGAAGTGTCAACTGAAAGAGAATATTCTCTAGGTGCAATATTCTCCCCTAAAATATAGGAGACTAGATAGTGATTAATTATGCCTAATAAACAAGGAGAAACTTTAGGAAAAATAAATCTTAGGTGTGTGTTAAGTAACTCCAACACCCCCCTTGAACATCAGTATGGTGAAAATAAAGAATGGGTCCTAGCAACGAGGCCATGTTAGGTACCCAAATAAAAAGATACACTGAAATAAATGAGGAAAGAAGGAAAAACTCATGGGAACCCACTCCCCCCTCAAATTACAATGCATAAGAAAAATGATAAGGAACTAAAAGCAGTTGCTAAGCAACCTTGTCCTTCACTCCAAGAAGACCTCGTAACTGTGTAAGTTTGTGCTCATTGAATATTTTGTTGAAGATGTAGATGTTTGCACATATATGATGAAGTAGATGAATCATTGATATGTCCACACATATCCACTTTATCTTCTTGTAATTAATAATATCCAAATAAAGTTTGTATAAAATTTTAAAAACTGTGCGCCCGTTTCCGAAAAAATGGTGAAATTGTGTTGATTTTAAAAAGATCATAACTTCATTCTCCAGAATCCATTTCAGACGATTTGTTTTTTGAAATTGGATATTTTCCCGAGAGGAATTCAAATATCCAATTTGTTTCTACAAATTATTCTCAGGAAGTATAAAAAATGAGTCTGATGTTTGTGCCTCCCTTTTTGTCTCCTGAGATGCATCCCTTGCGCATGGAAAAGTCTATGGATGTGACCCCTGAGATGCATGCCATACATATTCCACATGAAATTCAAAAAACAAATCTGAAATGGATTAGACATCATCTTAAATTAATGGGATACAATTTTGTGCAATTTGTTTTGTAGAAGACTGTTCATAATAAGAGACTTGATCTTCTGATGGCTTCTCTTCTGGCTCTATCTGTTCAACCTCCTGCATGAAATCTTTACAATATTATTTATTCCCAAATAAAACCTCTGATATGGTCCATAATTCATTTTGATTTGATTCTTGTGAGTCCATCATATACTTGGTGGAGAATTTATGGAGAGATAGACAAGAAGATAAATCCTATCGCCATATCTTGTCTATTGAGAAAGTCATTTTTCTCATTGGCGAAATCAGGCTCTACTTCCATTTCCATAGTTATTTGGTACAATCCTATGCATCTGAGATGAAGAAAACTTTTTGGCTTTCATTCCAAATAGTTACGAGGCATGAGAATTATTGTCGATGAGTAAAACATAGATTCCATCTTTGTTGTGTTCTTCAATCTTCAATACCTGCAAAACAATTTGGTCTAGCTTTTTCTTAGCAGTCTGTCGGCTCTAATACCATGTAAATGTGTTGAAACTTCACATAATAGATATAGCTAAACAATAATACACACATTTTCATAGAGAATTGGAGAAAGAAGAAGAAGGAGATAAAGAATGGAAGAATTCACATTAACCATATTCCACACTCAAAGAGTGAATAATGTAAAATAGATATAGGATACATGAGTAACTAATGCTACATAATGGTGGTCTAGAGTGATATGGAAAGAAACCAACAGTTATGGTAGTGAACTTCCACCTATTCTAGTCTCTCAGGTAGTTATGGGAGTGAACTGCCACCTAGTTGAGTTAACTAGTCAACTAGTCTTCAATTCACTGACTGAAATAGAGTGAAGTGAGGAGGAGATCATGGAATCATGAGTAATGCGCTAGTATGGTGATTACCTCAAGGAAAATGCACAACAATTGGTTATGATCCCAATGTTGCATGGTGACAAAACCAATGCAACATCTAGACTCCACTCAACTAGTCAAATTGAAGTGTCAACTGAAAAAGAATATTCTCCAAGTGGAATATTCTCCGCTAAAATATAGGAGACTGGATAATGACTAATTATGAATAATAAACAAGGAGAAACCTTACGAAAAATAAAATCCTAGGTGTGTGTGAAGTAACTCCAACCAACAAGAGCTTGGTACTCTAGACTGGATAAATATCCACAAGAGGAAGGGTTCATAAAAGGAATTGTAGACAACAACCTCTACATCAAGGTAAGTCAATATAGTATTTTATTAATTGAAGTTTATGTTGATGATATTATTTTTGGTAGTGATGATGACAGGTTAAGCCATAAATTTGCTAAGGATGTGCAGAATGAATTTTAAATGTCATTACTTGGAGAACTATCATTCTTTCTGGGACTTCAGATATGTCAAAGAAACCAAGGAATTTTTATTTCTCAAACCAAGAATATCAGAGAAATGATAAACAGGTTCAGAATGAAAGATTGTAAACCAGTTATCACTCCCATGCAAACTAGTTGCAAGTTGAGCAAATATCATGATTCAAAGTCTATAGATCAGAGGAAATACAAGTCAATGATTTGTAGCCTACTATATGTGACAACATCCATAACAAATGTAATGCAGGCAGTTGGACAGGTGGAACGATTTCAAGTAGCACCAAAGGAATCGCATGTATTAGCAGTGAAGAGGATTTTTAGATATATCAAAGGAACATAAGAGTTTGGATTATGGTATCCAAAAGGAAAGGTTCTATCACTTATTTCCTACACAGATGTAGATTGGGTAGGTTGTATTGATGACCAACGAAGCACCAGTGGAGCAAAGTTCTACTTGGGTGAGTGTTTAGTATCATGGATAAGAAAGAAACAATCATGATTATCTTTATCTATAGTCGAGGCATAGTATATTGCAGTAGCAACATGTTGTACATAGGTTCTTTGGATGAAACAAACTCTAACAGATATACAGGTTGAGTATGATGAGCCCATTCTAATCTATTGTGATAATACAAGCACCATCAATATCCCAAAGAATTTGGTGATGCATTCCAATACAAAGCACATTCCAATCAAGTATCACTTTCTATGAGAACAAGTTGTAGAAAACAACATCATAGTTGAGTATGTGGGCACAAAAGAACAAGTGGCAGACATCTTTACAAAACCACTTCCATGGGAATCTTTTGAGTATGTTCACCAGAGACTCGAAGTTATTTCTACTCCAAAATGAATTCTTTTGAATGCTTATCTTATATGTCTTATATGTACATGAGGAAGCACAATAAAGAGGATAGTTCAGTTAGGGGGAGTAGCCCCGGATGGAAATATACCTTTTCCATTGATGACAAAGGGGGAGAGATTTATCAGATGCAGAGGACATAAACATGATTCTAGGGGGATCAAAGGTCACAGAGATGCAGAGGACAGAGGCATGGTTCTAGGGAGAGCATGAGTGATATGAATTCATTATTTCATGACATGATTTTAGTATTGCATCAGAGTGTTTCCATCAATGCCAAAGGGGGAGATTGTTTATTAAGGTTGGTTGTCATTGATGTCAACCCTTGAAGAAATTCGGGTAGAAACTTTCGGTAGCACAAAGGTTTGGGTAATGGACCCAAGTTTGTTTGATGTAAAGATGACTCATTATTGTGTTGTCATGGTTGATAATAAGTACAAATGGATGAACTCCAAAGTGGTCCCCTTATGGTGAAATCCCTCATGGGAAGATGCTTTGCAGATTGAGTTATCCTAGAAGTATGGTTAGAGAACCCATGCTTAATCGTGGAATAATGAGATGAAGGTTAGTGCATTTTTCAGTGAAACTATCCTAGATGGATAATTCTTGTCATGCCATTTCTAGTGGCATGTGGAACGTCACATAACTCCTCATGGTTAGAGATTTATGACTATGTGAAGTTGGAGGACCCTCATGAGTCATCTAGAAGCCCCAAAAAGTCAAAGTGTTTGCAAAAGAAATGGTTTAAATAATAAAGTTAATGGATAAATCCTTAAAATAAGGAAAGTGGGATGCTACATGAAAGTATGAATAAGAGGCAAGGCTCTCTCATTTCAATTACACTTGGAATATCATCGAATATCTATTTTTGTGAAAGGTTATTTGGGAAGGTATTATTGATAAAGAAAATTGTAGCAGAAAAAGTGTGGAAGGAAAATTGCGGCAGAAAAAATGAGACAGAAAAATCGCGGAAAAAAAAAGTACGGTAGAAAAATCGCGGCAGAAAAAAGTGCGACAGAAAAATTGTGACAGAAAAATCACAGCAGAAAAATCGCAGCAACGACATAGTTGGGGTCTATTTATGAGAGATATGGCACATCTTGTTTGAGGTATGTTTTTTGAGCTAGGGTTTATCTCTTGAGATGGTATTGTATGTTCAATATTGTTGCATATATCAGATTTGTTGAGGGATACAATTGGTATTTTGTTGTTGGTATTTGACATATGGGTATTGGTCTTTCGGTTGTGATGTGTTGCTAAAGTTGTTTGTTTAGCTTGAGGCTACATAACAGTGAGGTTGTGGGACATGGTTTGATGTAAGGGTTTATGGTATTTGGTTTATGGATAGAGTGATGAATTTTTTATGGTTATATTGGTGTATATCTTTTGTATATGGTTGAGGTACATGTTGGGTACATGGTTGAGACAAGTAGTTGATGATTTGGCACATACATGAGGTGTATAGTTGATGATGTTGGTACATCTTGATGAGCCATATTTGATGTGCAGTTTATGCATGGTTGATGCATGGTACATGTTGGTTCAGGTTATTGGTACAAATTGTTTGGTGTAGGTTGATTGGTACAGGTTGTTACAGGTTATTGGTACAGGTTGACAATGATAGGTTGACAGTGGTAGTGGTTGATTCAGTGAGAGTGATAGGTTGTCTACATTTGGAATTTATATTTCAAGGTGGTTGGACGGGGTAAGGACATGTGGTAGTAGCCAAAGAACATAAGGGGTTGTAGCCTCCTTCTGGTTGTAGCCAGAGAATTGGGGAGTTGGAGCTTCCCTCAGGTAGTGTCCTAAAAAAGTAGGGGGTCAGAGCCTCCTTCCAGTTGCAGCTGGAAAACAAGGGAAGTTGGTACTTCCAATGAATGTAATTATTCAATACATATAAGAAAAAAATTTATGTGGTTTTCTCCCTCTTTGGGTTTCCACGTAAAAACACTGGTTTACTATGTATGTGTGTGATTGCTCATTTGTTCATTGTTTATTTTTCTCTGTAACTATTGGATGATAATGCTACATTGATATAACACTTGCATTTTTGCTGAAAAAGGATTAAATTTCTCTATTACTGATTCACGCCCCCTCTTAGTAATCCAACACCCTTGACAAGTGATCATGTGCTACATTCAACTTCCTTGGTTTGAATATTACCTCAAAATCAAATTCTTGGAATAGTAATAGCCATCTAAATATCCTCCCCCGAACACTGGCTTGTTAAATAGATATTTGAGGGAAGAATGATCTGTGAACATTTTAAATGCTTGCCCAATAAATAATGTCTGAATTTATGAAGTGCATACACCATGGCTAGGCCTTATTTTTCAGTGGTGTTGTAATTTTGCTCAGATTATGAAAACTTCCTGCTTGCAAAGGCCATAGGATGGTCTAAGTCCCCTGCTCCTGTTTGCGGCATAATTGGTCCAAGTGTTACTGTTGATGCATCTACATGCACATGAAATGCCTTTTCCCAATATGGAGACACTAATATAGGTGTGGTCACCATATTTTCTATTAGATTATCCAATCCTTTTCGACAATCCTCATTTCACTGAAATCTGGTGTCCTTCTTCAATTGTCTTACCATCGGTGCAGTAATATTCACATACCCCTTAATAAACTTTCGGTAGTACCCTGTATGTCCCAGTGTGGTTCTTAATTGGAGCATTGAATTTGGTGGTGGTAGGTTCACAATGACAACAATCTTAGTAGGCTCAACCAGTAAACCATGTTTGCACACTATATGTCCCAACAATATCCCAAAATGTGTACCGAAAATGCATTTCTTGATGTTTAATGATACCTGACATTGCCTACATCTTTCCAACATTAGTCTTAACACTTCTACATGATCTTTCAAAAGACTATACACAGTCCAGTCATCTAGATATACTTCTAAAAATTTCTATATGAACTCCTTAAAAGTAGCCATGACCACCCTTGAAAATATAGCTTATGCATTCTTCAATGCAAAGGGCATGACTGTATATTGGTAGGATCCCCATTCTGTAGCAAATCTAGTCTTATACATGTCCTCTGGAGCTATTTTGATATGATGGTAACCCAAGAATCCATCTGTGAATGAATATTATTCCTGGCCTCTCACATTCTCCAAGACATCATCTGTAAAAGGGGTAGGGAAAGGATCATGTATGAAAACATCATTGAGTTTTTTAAAAACTACACAAATCTTATCCCTCCTTGCTTATTTTCTTAGACTACCATGGGATTGATCCATTCAAATTCCTCTACTAGTTCTATGATTCCAACTTCCAACATTTGGTTAATTTCTACTTTCAATTTCTACTTATACACTAGATTCATCTTGTAAGGTCTCTGTCTGACAGGTCTAGCCTCTGGTTTGAGGGGTATGTTCATCTCACATAGCTCACCTACTATTCTTTTCATCTCTGTAAAGGTTGTTGTAAACAGGTCATTGTATTCGTGCAGTAACTTTGTTATCCTTTCTAATGTTTTCTCATCCCAGTAGTCTCCAATACTTGCTATTTTATGATTTTCTTATGTCCCAATTTTGACTTTCTTGACCTTGATTTGTGCAACAAATGCCTCCGACACCAAAGATGGAACTTCCACCTCTCTCTCTCCTTAAATATTGGTGATATGAATATTGCACTGGTCATCTTCATCTGGTGCTTCCTCTTCGACATGATAACATGAGAGTAACTCTTTGAATGCATGTATGTTCTGTTGTTGATATTCTATTATAATTTCGACCTCTAGTTCATCAAAAAATATCACTCCCCTTATAATCTTCAGATATGAATCAATGTCGGGGTTCTCATGCTCGAATGAGAAGGTTACTACAAAATTATTTTGTAATCATGTCCATTATGTAGTGCCTCTATGAAACTCCTGGTCTATGTACCAGTTCCCTAGGATCCATTCCAATGTATGAATAAAGTGATGAGGCCATTCCTCTTATGGTGTCATCCTCCATTGTGTTATGCATTTCTCTAGGTGCTCAACTAGTGTTCCTTTCCTATCATACTTCTGCACTGTGGTGCTCCCATGTTCTCGCAAAATATAATGTGCAGTAGTCGTTTACACTGATACCAGTCATGAATTGTTTCTTTGTGCATGCCCCACCATCTAGAAGGTGTTTCCTTAAGTGCCATATCCAAGGATAAGAGCCTCTGATTTTCCAAAATGTCCTCCTCATATTTTTTCAAGAATTCCTCTAAGTGATTCAACCCATGAAAACTGGGAGGTTCTCTTATCTTTTTACCAACCCACCTTACTGTGTAGTCTATTCTTGCACACCTCCTTGTGGAGACTTGATGTAGTCTCTACTACCAATTCTCAAAACTCGTGTGTGAGTCTGAAGCACACGATGTAATTCTTCTCCAACTGAGTACCCCATCTGCAGTTGGATTGACATGATCTTCTTCTCGTGTAGTGGTTCTATATAACTGATTTATTTCTTCCAATTCCAAATAGGTCGCCTCTACAAACCTTTCCCCTTCTCAAGGATCCAATGGTGCAATAAACCTATATTCCCATGATTCACAAGTCATTTTCCTTGTCTTCAGTTTGATCATATCCTGGTTTTCAAATTCCCAATCCAATCCAAGTAATGTTTGGTAATGTGTTGTGCCATCTACTATATCTATCACTTCAAAATATGCCACAATGCGCACTCCATCCAAATCTATTGTCACACCTTTAAGCCTTCCAATTGGTAACACCATGTGTTGATTTGCTAGTTTCAACTAGACATGTGAATAGCCTAATGTGGGTTATCCCATACACTGCTATGTCTTCTTAGGAAAGACGTTTATTTCAGAACCTAAATCCAGTATGATACCTCCCATATTGAATTCCCCAATGTTGGCATTTATCCTGGATTCCCTGATTTTTCTTCTTCTTGTATGGAGATGATTGACTATTTTCTGACTTAACTTCCCTTCTACCTCTGTGTTGCATATTTATAGAATATTTTGTAAGACCTTAACAGATGATGGATCATTCAATAACTTAACAAATGATTGTAGAAAAGTATTTATGGTACTTAATTTCTCTAAAGTTTGTCCTTTACTAGTGTGATCCATTGAATATGGCATCTCATACATTGGTGCGTCCTAAGTTTGTTGCGCAACTGATGTAGACGCAATGTTCTCCTTGAGAATCTCATGTCTGACCTCCTTAAATATTTCCTTTTCTTTCCACGTGTCAAACTGGTTCTCTGGATAAGTTTTCTTCTTTACCCTTTGGTGTTGAGTTGGGTCTTGTTTTGTTGCATCAACTCATGTATTGGATCCTCCTCAAGTGAATATATTGATGTTTTTCCTATCATCCCTAGCTTCTACATAAATCCACTGGACATTTTGGTTGTTCTGGTTCCTTTTTTCCTGAAAATTTTCCAAGAGTGTTGGGAAGTCTTATGTGTCATGGTCTGTTGCACGAAAATACATACATGTCACAGGTGGAAGTGGAAAATCCCTTGCATAATGTCTTGGTTGTTGGAAGTTGTGGCATACTACTATTCCTCTACCTCATCCTCCATCTATGAAGCCACCCTTATCTCCTTCTGGTGCATTGTATTGGGGTACTTGGTTATACTGTGTAGGGTTATGTTGTGGTTCTGGATTGTTGTACTTTGGTTATGCATGGTTGAATGGTGGTGGAACCTGGTTGAAATGAGGTGCAAATTTCCCTATCATCATCTCTTCTTGCACCCTATAAGTGTTTGAATTCCTTTCTCTCATCGGTTCCAACGTTCTACAATCCTTATCATCATGACCCATTGATTTGCAAAAAATGCAATATGAACTTTTTGGTACTATCTTATACTTTTGAATCATTGGAAAATGATATGGATCATGTCCATTTATATTACAAATCTCACACCATGGTCCTCCTGTTGGAAAGGGGTTTGGCACCCCTGCTGCCAAGTACTTCGCAAAAGTTGGACATTCGTTCTTATGATGTCCTTTTGTCCTGCATAACATACACCAAACAAATTCTCTTTCCTCTTTTCCCTTATTATGGTTCAGTTGAAATGTCAGATTCTTCAGATCCTCCTTCATCTCCTCTATTGATGGATATGTCTGTTGATACTGGTTTTCTTCCAGTTGCAGGGATGCTTGCAGAGCCTCTGCCTGGTTTTGGAACTTTTTTTGTCTCAATGGATACTTCAAGTGTGGTAACAATGAGTTTACAAATAATTTCCTATGTTGCATGTAAGTAATCGAATACTTCAACTTACCTTTCAGATGTTTTAGCCTCTGATCAATCTTCCAAATAGACTCTTTTGGTTTCTTCCTGATTTCAATCATTTCATTCATGTACTAGTCTTCTGAGCTTGGATTCTAAAACTCATTTACCAGTAGTTTTTTCATGTCTACAATAGTCCTTGGTACTCCTTGTGGATTTTTTACATCCAATATCGTGTACCAGTCTAGAGTGCGGTCTCTTAGTGTGATTTCTAATTGCGCAATATTTTTATCCTCGTTTGGGATCTGCTTTTCTTCCCAGATATTCTCACATATGAATAAATTCTTTTCGGAGTCCTCTGATGCCTCTCCCTGAAATTCTGGTAATTTGATTGTGGGTTTGTGTCCTTCCATTTTGAATTGTGCTGAACTACTACCTCTGCACGGTGTAGACAATTGTTTTTTACTTCTTGAACTTACTCCCCTAGTTGATTGTCCTTTATTGGACCCTTTTCCTATTGCTCTTCTTCCACTAAAATTTGGTTGTCTAAACGTTGGTGTTCTTTCCGGTGTATTAGTCGCACATGGGGTTGTAGCTTCCACACTAACGGTGATCTGGATTAGAGTTCTTCCTTATATTCTTAACCCACTGTTGCGCCTCTTTTGTCACCTAAATGAGAAAAACAGAAGTGCTTACAATCTTAGTTGGGTTAGCTAAGCAAGACAACAGTAAAGGAAAGGGTTAGAAGAGTAAAGCATAAAATACTAAGCTAAGAATTAAACTAGGAATGATAAAAACATTTAAACTATAGTGCATAAGGACATAAGAACAAGAAAAAAACAAGACTCATGTCACCAATGGAAAGGATTGTATTAGTTAAAATAAACCACCAAAGAGAAAGGGGGACTTTGGGTCCCTTCTTCCTCCAAGGGAGGGCTCTTGGACCCCCAAGATTGAGCTCTTCTTACAACTTGAAAACTTGAAAGAAATGGTGAAAGAATCCCAAGCTAATCCACTCAAAGGGTGATGTGAATAGCTCAAAGGGAATGGTGATAGTATGCTCTTGATGAGAAAAGAGGATTATCCAAGAAAATAGCAGAAACATAACCTTACAAATGAATTCCTTGAAGATGTAGTGCACCCATGGCCTCCTTTTATAGCACAACTTTGAGGTAATATGCAACCAGCTTTTAGTGTGAACAAAGGGATGTTTAGGGCACCTTTAGGCCTTTGACTAGCCACCCAACCAGATTCAGCTGATATTTGGATGTCAAATCGACTTGGAAGCTGAACCAAAAGTGGGTGGGAGGCCAACCAACATCATAAATGCACCGTTCTCAGGTGTGTGTGGCTTTTAGCATCCATAGTCGCGCATCGTGTGCATGTGCGCTTTTCTTGCATTTCTTAATGGCGCATGTGTGTTAGACAAATGAGAGAGGGGGTGAATAAGTTGTTACCATGCTTAAACAATTACGCTTATTTTAAACTCTTTACAATGTGCTCAATGACAATCGCAATAATGCAGGGAAATAAGTAATAGCACATTCAGCATCAGTCACACATATGAGATACACAAAGACATATATTTCATGAGGAAACCCATAGAGGGTAAAAACCTCTTCTTATTTATATGATAAGTAATCTTTACACTCTTTACATTATCATACATATGAGAACCAACTCATAATGAGGCTGCAACCTCTGTTTTGCAAGATGCTACTTGCTGAGAGAACCAACTCTCTGGTTTCTCTAGCACCAACTCCCTAGTTTCTATAGCACCAACTAGAGGGAAGCACCAACTCCCCGATGTTCCAGCACCAACTAGATGGAAGCACCAAATTTCAATCATACAAGCACCAACTTGTAAAACAGAGAACAATAGTTCTCCCTTGCACCACCTTGCCACCCTGGTTTCTCTGGCTCCAACCAGATGGAAGCTACAACTTCTTTTGTTCAAGCACCCACTTGAACCTATGAGGACAACAATCCTCCCTAACACCTCCCCTTTCTTCGCACCTCAATCCATCATAACAACAACAACAACCATCTCTTCTTTGTTCTGCATACTTATAGTCACTGTCCTCCTTGTGCATGCTATCTCACCATGCTTCTGCATGCTCCCTCCATCTCGAGTGCTCTGCCTGATCATCATAGCAACTCTTCAACTTATCTCACCATTTTTCTCATGCATCCATCATCACTGGGTGTTATGTTGAGATTCCTTAGCTTCTCTGGCAGTTGAGACTCTTCGTCTTCTCTGTCATAGACGAGCTCATCCTCTGGCAGAAACCATAATTTGTTTCTATCAGTTACACTGCGAAGTGGAATAGTAGCCCTCCGATCTTATTCAAACTCATCTGCACCGTTGAATTGACTTCATTGAATCTTACGTTCATTTTTCCGTTTCGGCATTTTGGCATTCGACAATTCGACATTCGTGTGATCAAGTGTCTTGACACTCTAGGTCGTGAACCCCAAAATGGAGCTTGTCTGTGACATTTCGTGACTTCAGGTTTCACAATTTCGGGATTCCTCTGATGAAGAGTCTTTACTCTTGACTCCTCCTACTCCTGGTATCTGAAACTATGGTATGGAGTCTTTATCATTTCTCAACTTTGGGTTTCGTGACTTCGAGACTCCTTATGATGAGAGTCTTTGTCATTTCCATCTCCCGGTATCCGAAATCTCGGTATCCAGTACTCCAAGCGATGTGCCTGTTTCAGGTTTTCACATTTCGACACTTTGGGACTCTTGATGATGTGAGTCTCTGACATCTCCATCTCTTAGTAACCAAAATTTCTATATCCAACACTCCAAGCGATGCCCTTGTTTTGGGTTTTTTCATTTCTGCACTTCGGGATTCTTGTGATGAAGAGTCCCATCACTTGACTCTTCCAACTCCCGGTATCCGAAGCTCCGAAATGGAGTTGGATTGTTGGTCCACACCCTCGATGATTCGATGGTTATTCTCTGCCTCAAGACTTCATCCTTCGGGACTTTGGGGGAGTGATAGTGATAAAACTCCCGAAGCAAAAACTCTCGGAGTGAGTTCAGTCTTGTGTCACTCGATGACATGTCATGACCTGAGTGGCTACCACATGTCACTCATAAATGTGAGTTCTAGTGGCCTGAAATTCCAAATAAACTTGAAACTTGTCGTTGTCTGATCATGCCACGTGTCATGGTATTCCACCTATCCTTTCTGGCATGGTCTGCCACATTCACTTCCTGGAACTATCGGCCCAGAACACTTCGCGATTTTGGGTTTTGTGACTTTGGGAGTCCTGTAGTAAGAGTTCTTGACATTTCCAACTCCCGGTATCCGAAATCGTCCTCCTTCTTCCAAGATTTCAGCGTTTCATATTTCGCGATTTCGGGACTCCTGATGATGAAGAGTCTTGACTCTTCCAACTCCCGGTACCTGAAACTCTGAAATGGAGTTATTTCCCGGTCTGCAAAACTCTTCGTTTATGTGCCTCTTTCAAGTTTTTGGGATTCTGAATTTCGCAACTCTAGGACTCCTGTGTTGAAGAGTCTTAATTCTTGACTTCTCAATTTCCCAGTATCCGAAACTCTGAAATTAAGTTTACGCTTGGTATGCGAAATTATTTGTTGATATTCCTCTTTCGGGATTTCAGATTTCGTAATTCTGGGACTCCTGTGAGGGGTCTTTGACATTTCCATCTCCCGGTATCCGAAATCCCGGTAGCCGAAATTCCAAAATGGAGTTTGACCAACACTTCGATCTTGCCATTCGATCATCTTTGTGTTGCTGGTCTTCCTTGCCTGCTTGTTTTCCATCAAATGAACAAGCACACCTTCGCACTGCATTCGACTCTGCATTAATTCCTCATGATCTTACTTTGTTCATGTTTTGCCATCGATGCATACTCTGATGTAGCCATCAATGACAAGCATACCTTCTTGTAAACATGCCAACAATGTGTGCGTGCTCCCTGTATAGTCATAGCGCATACTGATTTTATAAATGGTTGTATAGTTGTGGACCTTTTGGAAATGCATTTTTGGTAATTTTGGTCCATGGGTGAACTTAATAGCTATTTGGAGATGTTGGATTCCTGTAACCATTTGCGGATGAAATTTCAGTGATAACAGATGCCCCCTGATGGATGAGGTTAGGAGCATACGTATAGCTAAAATTCATCAATGTTTCTTCTACTAAGATTACTATTGTAAGAAAGAGCGATAACGAGAGTATCAAGAGAGACCTGTTGGAGGGAGGGGGGAAACTGTAGGACCCAAAATTTCTGAAGGTGTGAAAAATAAATTGTGTACAAACAAGGCGAGCATGCCCCATGCTCGTGTCATGTAACTTAAAACATGTGGAAGACAGTAGCTAAAGTGGTATGCTGGTGAAGATGAGTGAAACGCCCTTGGGGGCATGTTGATAAGAGCAGAGGAAAATTATTATGAGGAACAATACTCTGAAAAGTAGGACATGACACTTGGAGGAAGTATCAAAAATTTGGTGAGCATTGATGGCCCAACAAATTTCAGAGGTCTTCGGAAAATATAAAAAAAACAGCAATAGTCGCAAAGTAAGACCCACTGTAACATGAGAGAGTGTTGAAGTCGAATGTTATGGGGGTCAATGACAGCATAGAGAAATGATGGTGCTCTCTGTGCCGTCTGAGACTCCTCATTGTAAAGTTAATGAGAGTCAAGATACTGCTTCCCTTTTGGAAATGGTGTTGATGTTGACAGAAAGGGAAACGTGACGCTAAGAGGTAGAGGGCTTCAGGAAATTCACTGGATGGGATCAGAAACTGAGGAGGTACATGGACGAAGTCAAGATGGGTGGAGACTCAAGACTTCCCTTGGTTGGGGATATATGTGAAGTGGCAGCAACCGTACAACTAGGTCGAGTGTCAAGGGGACAAGTAGACAGGGGATAAGTTGGGCCAGAGGCGGGACAAAGTGAACAAAATCAGAGAGCAGAGGTAGGTGGCCTGTGGGATACTCGGGGTTTATGGACTATGTCAATAGGGGTAGAATACAATGGATTCCCCCACCAAGAGAGACATGGGTTGCATTGGCCAAAAGGAAGAAGGTCTTCAAAGGTGACGACAAAAATCTATGTAAATGCTGGAAACAAAAGGCTTTGTACAATTGCCAAATAAATAAATAATTGGGGATGAGTGTACAAATACAAAAATGGGTGCCCGAGTGCAAGATGGCTTGGCCTATGAGGGCACAAGTTGTGTAGGGAACTGGTGGAGGATGAGGGGCCCCATGGGTGGGTCTCTGTATGAGGTAAATGAATGAAGGGGAATTCACAGATGGGAAAACTGACTGTGGATGAAATGGATGGGTAATGATACTGCGAAGGTGTAGTCAAAATAGAACCATGATGAGATAACTTGGGAGTCTGTTGGGAAAGTTAGAAAAAGGTGGAGAAGGGGTATGTGGCTGATTCTCAAAAATGCGTAAGACTATCGGGACTCCCATCCCTAAAGGGTGAAAACAACATGAGTGTCAAAGTGCCAAGGGGGACTATGAATGGGACAAATCATGTGGGGGAGAGTGCTACTGGGTGACAGTACCAAAAGGCAGTGGAGGTGACAGTACTGCAAAGTCGGATATAGGGAACCTAAAGGAAAATTTTAGAGGGTGTGACTGGAGATGCAATTGAGATTCAGAGGGAATGATCACATGCCAGTGTCGATCATATACCTGAAGGGGTCATGCTAGTGTGTGATGATCAAGTACCTACACACATGAAAACCAAATACCTGACGTGAACAATATCTGAAGATAATGAATATATAACAGTTATTTGATAATTTTGAACATGAGCATGCATACCTGAACGAGGTATGAAAAAATGGTTCCCTGGGGGTCGGGGATGGATGGTGACCTAGGAAGCATGAATACGTAGGAAGCGGGATCCTGATCCCATGGCTAAATATGGATCAAAAAATGGATGTCCGGAGTTCCCGGAAGGGGGTATGGAAGTTTTGGAAAAAAGGGCCTATATATAGTTGTAGGGCCCACATTGCAACCTCATTTGTACTTGCTTCTATAGTGATCAGAGAGGAGATTCCAGAGAATATTCGAAGATTCTATGAGTGTGAGGAGGCCAATCCGGGAGGTGTGAGAGTCATGTTAGTGGTCTCATCCTCCTGTATAGTAGTTAGGTGTCAATTTTTGGGTAGGACCATACGGATGGCCTTTCGGTGGGTTTTTGGCAGTGTGCCCCCCGAAATGCGCGGACGATCGATGGAGAACTGCACAACGATGCGCGATTGTAATGGGAAAAGTCACGCAGGGGGGTGTCCAATATGGGAAAATAGATGCGCATGGGGTGCATGCCTGTTCGAGGCACAGCCGCGCATATATGCGCGACTATGTTGCTGACAGTTGCGCATGAGTGCGCAACTGTGAAATGAACATCCGCGCATTTGGTGCACGCCCATGGGGTAAACAGGTGCACATGTGTGCGTGCATGTGGGGATAACAACTGCACCCTTGAGGAAAAGATGTGGGTGAGAAAAACTTATCTGTTTTTGGGAGATTTTAGTGTTTTGATGAATTGTGATGGCTAATCAAGTACTGTATATGTGGATGCAGGTGATCATTTGGGAGGATGATGATCCATTGGAGGGAGAGGAACTGGGCCTAAATGAGGGAGGCCATGAGGGATGAGGAGCCGATGGTTCATGGTGCTTTGGAAGCCTATGGGTTGCTGAAGTTTTTTGAGTGCTCACTGGTGAGGGAACAGGAGTATCTGTTGCAATTCCTGATTTCCATGTGGAGTCTAGAATTGCAGTGTTTTATTGTTCGTGGGGAGAATTTGGCATTCTCTATTGAGGAGGATGTCTATTTTTTAACTGGGCTCCCTTTTCTAGGAACCTTTCTACCAGAGGAGCCAGTGATAGTTGGAGAGGGGCAGTTGTCTACCCTTGCTCGGGAATTTTGTTCAAGAGAGGATTTCATGTTCGGGTCGGTGGTGAGGATTGGGGCGATGGATGCCCTGGTACATCATTGCATGGCAACGATGATTGTGAGAGTTTATGGGTTTCTCACAACTCAATGTATCAATGACAGGCAACTGAGGATCATGTAGCGGGCACTTGGGGGTGAGCATTTTGCATGGGGCTTGATGCTGCACGCCAAGATGGTGGGACAACTCACCAGGTGTAAAGCGGTGGACTCAGGGGATTTCACTTTTGGATCGATTCTGGTGGCTTGGTTTCTAGAGAGGGTGCCTATGTTGTGCCTGAGAGCTTTGTTAGACCCACCAGGAGCACGAGAGCCACGACTACGACGGTGGGTGATGATTTTGGTTCATCATGGGGGTGGGGAGGGTGTCCATTACTTTATGGCCAAGGTTTCACAGGTGTGGCGTCAGATGCCATAAATCATATTGCATTTTCCATACAATGGGGTAGATTTTTGTGATGACCCCGAGATGATATTACCCCCGGGAGAGGTATTTGACCGCTGAGGTATGATGTTATTTTTTCTAGTTTTTGATTTGTTTAGATAGTATAGCATATGGTTGGTATTTGTATGGATGCTGATACTATCATGTGTTTTTTTATGTAGATGTGGGACCGTGTGGACGGGAGGTTGAGTTGATCAGAGCACCAGCCCGCTAGGGGCCTGTGAGACCACCTTGGGTAGAGCCACGAGTAGGGGAGAGGCAGCGATGAGAGGATGCTAGGGTGAGGCCCGGTGATGAGGATAGAGAAACTAGGAGACACCGTTATGATGACCTCGGTGCAAGGATGTCACATGCTCCTCCGGCTGAGGCTGGGGGAGAGTTCGATGATTTCCACCACCGATTAGAGGTGATTCTACAGGGAGTGCCTGAGGGGATGTGGGTGCAGATATAGGATGAGGGTATCCTTGAGTAGTGTATTGGGCTATTGACAGAGTCGAGAACCCTAATCCATAGAGCAGCTGTAGCCAGAGTTGTGATGACTGGGCGATTTCCTCTGGGACCTGAGGTACCTAGAGATGCTAGGGTACCTCTGCTAGAGGGAGGACCTGGTACTGGAGCACTAGAGGTTCCCTAAGGGTTGATAGATATGTACTTTTGTATTTGATATAGGCTGGTGAGCCAGTTTTGTATAGTTGCGACATCCATTTTTGTATTGATAGGGATGAGGTGACTCACCTGCCTACGGGCGATGTACTATTTTTGTAAACACTTATGACACTTTGACCTATATATATATACATTTTGGGATCTTGGTAATGTATACATGTGTGATGTGTTTTTTGTTTATGATTTTTAATGTAGTTGATGATGTCTAATCTATCTGCTGTGACAGACTTTTGATGGTTTATGTGTGTGTGAATATGTCTTGATGTGATATATGCCAATCTAGTATAATGTTAGCCATGTTATCTATTTTTTGATTAAATTGTCTTGGGATATGTGTAAATGTAATGAAATCAAAATGTCGAGATAAAAGTCTAACCTGCAGGTATTTACGAAAGAGGAAAGGATCATGGACACGGTACACATTGTTGAGCTGGAGGACGACAATTTGGGAATCTAATAAGACGTTAAGGTGACAAATATGGTGATGAATGGCATCAATGAGGAGACCAATGATGGTGGTGTATTCTGATTGATTGTTGGTGGCTGAGCCTAAAAATATGCCGTTGGTGTGGAGCAGGTCATGTGAAGGTGAATAAAGGGCCCAAGTAGTTGAAGCGAGATTTTGTGTCCAACGACTAGCTCCGTTGGTGTAACCGATGTGGTAGGCCAGTGGGGGTGGCATCTGTCAATAACACGAGTGATAGATTAGATGTGAGGTATGGAGAAAAGAAGATTAAAAACTCTATGAAAGACGTACAAAAAAAAAAATCCTAGTGTAGTATGGCTACGCTTAGGCGTAAAATTTCTTTAAGTACAACCTGTTGACGAGTTATTTGAGAGGATGGCCTTCTGGGGAGGCCAGGATGTATGAAACTTTAGTGAGGCAATGTTGGATGATGTATGGACCATGCCATAGGGACTCGAATTTTCCATGGCCAAGAGTATCGTGAGCGATATCGTAAGTGAGGACGAGGTTTCCTTCGTAGAATTAGTGAAGGCTGGCATGGCGATCAAAGGTGGCCTTTGACCATTTTTTGGCTGTCTCATTGTATTGTAATGAGGATCGACGATATTAATCTAGGGACTCTAAGTTCAGAAAATGCTTCTCCATTGGAGTAGTGTCGGGTAATATCTCAATGGAAGTGCATAAGGTGGGAATTTCACACTCAATGGGAAGAGTGGCCTCAACTCCACGGACTATATGAAAAGGTGTGAAACCAGTGGCAGTTTTGAATGCTATGCGATAAGACCAGAGCATGAAAAATAACATATGATGCCAATTGGTTTTATGTTTGTTGATCATGCGCTGCAACATGGTTTTGAGGACCTTGTTAATTTCTTCTACATGTCCATTGCATTGAGGGTAGTATGGTGAGGCAAACTCGTGGGAGAAGCCTAACCTGGATGAGAGTTCAATGAAAATCTCATTCTCGAAATGTTTCCCATGATCATAGACTAGTTGGAGTGGTACTCCAAAGCGGGATATGATGTGGTTAAAGAAAAAACGTATTGCTGTGTCAGCAGTGTTGTTGAAGGTAGGCATGGCTTCAACCCACTTGGTAAAGTAATCGACTACAATGATTATGTATTTGTGTCCATTGCTGGATGAAGGGTTGCAAGTCATGAAGTCGATGCCCCATTTACAAAAGGGACCAGTGGTGATGATTGGGTGTAGAAGAGCAGGTTGTGCACGTGCCTTGTTGGCATAAAGCTGGAATTTATCACATTGTTTCATGGCATGAATGCAGTCGTGAAATAATGTAGGCCAAAATTAACCTACGCAGATGATTTTATGAGCAGTGGACATCCCTGAGAGATGGACCTCGCAAGCGCCATTGTGGCAGTCATTCAAGACTCTATCGGCTTCGTCAATAGTCAAGAATTGATGGAGTATGGTGTCGACCCCTCGCTGATACAAGATATCCCCGATGAGAAGGTAGCGGGGTGCTTGGTGACGAATACGTCGACGATCATCTCTGGAGAGGTGGTTGCTGAATTTTTGTGTTCGGAGATAGATGAGAAGATCGCCATACCAAGGGTCATCCAAGGGGATGTAAAAGAGATGTTCATCGGGGAAGTTGGTATTGATGGGTGAACTGGTAGTGTTGAAGGGAAATGCCATGATAAGTTCAACGAGGATGAGAGATTTCTTTCTCTTGGGTGTTGAAAATTTGAGATCGTACTCTTGAAGGATGACGATCCATCGAGCAAATTTACCGTTAATTTACCGACGATTGAGAAAGTATTGCATGGGGTTGGAATCTTCTACGACTTTGGTAGTTCGAAGCAGAATGTAATGGCACAACTTCTGGACTGCGATGGCTAGTTTCTCTTCGTGATTGTATTTTAATGGTGTCCCTGAGAGGTTTTTACTAATGTAGTAAATGACATGATCGTGGTCATCATCCCCAATTTGAATGAGAACTCCTGCTATTGAGACGACTGAGGCTGATATGTAGAGGATATAGTCGCGGTTATAGTCGGGTGGACTAATCAAAGGGGCGTTGGGGAGAGCCATTTTAAGATCATCGAAAGCGTTTTGGGCATGTTCATCCCAGTGGAATGGGATGTCGTGGCATAGTAAGCGAAGTAAACCATGTGATCGAGTGGCATAGTCTGGGACAAAGCGCCGTAAAAAGTTATCTTTGCCTTGTAGGCTCTACAGTTGGCGTAAATTCCAAGGAAGGGGAATTTTCGTGATGGCTTGAACTTTGAGGGGATCCATGGTAATACTGATTTGGGAAACAATGAACCTAAGAAGGCGGCCAATAGTGATGCATAATACACACTTGAGGGGATTCAAGCAGATATTGTACTGACGACACTTGTGAAAGATGATTCGTAGATCATCGATATGCTGAGTGCGTTTCTTGGATCGAGCAGTGAGGTTGTCCAAATATGCGAGGATGATATGAGCCAGGTCATGAAAAACGTATGTCATGGCTCATTGGAAAGTGGCGCTGACATTCTTGAGGCCAAATGGCATGACACGATACACAAAGGTGCCCCAAGGGGTAGTGAACGTGGTCTTATATTGATCAGCGGGGTGAATTTGGATTTGGTTGTAGCCAGAGAAACCATCCATGAAGGATAAAGCCTTGTGACCTGCGTAATCATCGATAATTTGGTCGATGAAGGGCATTGGAAAGTTGTCTTTGTGATAGGCATGATTGAGGTTGCAGAAGTCCGTGAAGACACGGATAATGCCCTATTTTTTATTAACAAGGACAGGGTTCGAGACCCATGATGTATAGGAGATGGGGTAAATGAACCCAGTAGCGCGTAATTTGTCAATCTTGGCTTTGATGGCCACTGCTTTGGATGGGTGTAGCAGTTGTTGTTTTTGGCAGACTAGTGTGATATCAGGCAAAGTGTCATTGTGATGTTCGACGATAGAGGGGTCAAGGCCGAGCATCTCTGTGTATGACCAGGAAAAAATGTCCCGGTATTACTTGAAGAGAGCTTTGTAAGTAGTAATTTCTTCAGGAGTGCATGCGGCGCCAATAGTGATTTACTCAACGACTCCCTTTTTGAGGGAAATATCAATTTTAATGGTGGGGGAAATGTTGGCCATATTTCCTTCTTCAAAAGCATCAGGGGTAGGGATAGGGTTGTTGAACCAGTCGATATGTCCTAATGGGATAAAATCCTTGGTTTCCACTACGTATATGGGGTATTGGTTAGGAGGTGCGAAGGATTCCTGTGAAAGAAAGAGCGATCGGTGGTAGCGTGTCCCATGGGCAGTCAAGGGTGATTAATTCCTCGAGTATTTCCTCTCCTCGTCATAGTGGAATTGTCAGGAATACAAGGGATCTAGAAGAGGACTATCGGTGACTGTCACCGTGTGATTGTTGTTTGGTAATGAATAAGTAGGGGGAGCGATGCAAGGAGATTGTAATGGTTCACTTGACATAAACCAAATATCGAGATACTGAGGATTAAAAATGGTAGTCAGGCGTAAACTTTCCGTGGGGAAATGAACGGGGGAATTGGGGTTAAATCCTCGTATAAGTCATCCAAGAACCACGGGGGAGTAGGGAGTGCCTTAGGTTCTGGTGAAAATATATGAACCATAGCGAGTGATGGGGTAAGGGTATTCATTGGTTCTGCTGGAGGAGAGGGTGTGTGATTTTGAATAAGGGCCATTTGGTGATGCCTGTATTCAATGATCATAGGACATTGATATGTGTAATTATCAAGTGATTCACATAAAGAGCAAGGACTTCTCATTCATTCGGTGATCGAAGTCGTCATCTAAAGGATGTCAGTGACGTGAGTTGGGGTGGGTCCTTGCTGGAAACTATGGTGTATGGCTATTAGCGTCTGTCAGAATTGAGGTAACGCTGGACAATGGTGTGTGTAATGGCCATAT
Organism: Picea glauca; assembly: GCA_000966675.3. Taxonomy (NCBI): domain Eukaryota; kingdom Viridiplantae; phylum Streptophyta; class Pinopsida; order Pinales; family Pinaceae; genus Picea; species Picea glauca. The sequence continues at coordinate 102,150 of JZKD02S0849848.1, read as the reverse complement.
TCTGAACAGATGGCGCATTTTAATTTGGTCCGCAGTCCTTTGTTACTTATGTTCTAGGAGATAGTGGCAATACTGGAGGAAGTGATGAGTGATGGTGGTGCTCGAGGGAGTTGGATGAGATTACGTAACTCAGGGAGAGAGGGACATCGATTAGTGGGGTGTCCTTCTTTCTCACAGAGTGCACAAGGAGGTTGGATGCGAGGAGGGAGAGGGGCGATGGGCTCTTTCTTATTTTTTCTGCCCCCAGCTGTAGCGATGGTGTTAGCAAGAGGGGGTGAGGGTGTTTCTTTGGGAGTAGGTATTGGAATATGCATCATAACTCCATCGCTTTGGGGAGGGAGGTATGGTTGAGGGACCACCTCAGGTAGATGTAGATACCAAACTAGGATTGCTAGTACCATGTTAGGAAGGGTAAGCATTGCAACTACCTGGAAATCTTGTATACCTGGCGGGGGGTAAAAGAAAGGGATTTGGGTAATGGCTTGGGGGACTATTTCCCAGATTGGGATATGGCCCTGGGGGAGGGGAAGATCAGGAATGGGTTGAGATGAGCTAGTTCTAGAGGGTTCTTGAGGGAGAAGTTCTGTGACTAGTGGGACGTCAGGGATAAAAGAGGCCTCAGTGGGAGGGAGAGTATCTTCAGTTATCATTCCGTTGGAGGATACAACACAAACTTGGGTTGAGGGATGGAGGAGCGGTGGTGCTCCCTGGTATTTCCCTAGAAAGGATGGGTATTTGAAGATTCCGGGGGCCATCTCGATGAGTGGATAGGCGTTAGGATTAGTGTGTATGAAAGGGAGGATGTTATCGATGTTGGATGAGGGGTTGGGCTCATAATGTGATACTTGATCGATGGTAATGATTTTTTCGTTATGGGGAAACATCATGGTTTAGAGAACATAAGAGGCAACGATCTTCATAGCATACATGTAGCTATGACCAAACAAGATATTGTAGTCGAGTGGGGCATTGATAACCTCAATGTCAATCAGAACGATTTTTCCCCTGAGCTTGACGGGGACATTTTGGAAGAGTCCCTCGGGGGATGAGGGTCTTCCATCATAGGCTCTCAAGGTAATGGAAGATGGTATAAGTTCAGGGGAACCAAGTTTCTGCCATACAGATTTTGACATAATGCATGTGGATGCACCCTCATAAATGATGCAACGATGAACTGTAATGTTCCATATTTTAACGGGGATTTGAAAAGCGATGAGAGCGGGGAGTTGAGGTTCTCCACTATCGAGATCAAATGTAATGAGTCGGGTATCCGCAGGGTCGACTTACCTAAGAGCGGAGAGTAACGACTTCCTTTGAGTAGGACAAGTTTGAAGGACTTCTAAGACTGACATAGCAGTAGGAGATTGTGCTAAATCATCGACCAAACTGTAATTATGAGCCACCCTAGCCTGAGGGTTGTGGATATTCCTGCATAAGGGGATGTGAGGAAAACGAAGGGGTGGGTCAGTATTAGGGTGAGGAATCATCAAAGGGGGCCCAATTACGACTAGGGGTGCATCCGAGGTGGTGGGAGATGACTCAAGAGTTGCGTTGTATTGACGATTGCGTGTTTGTAGAAGAAATTCTTCCTCACTAGTGAGGAGGATAGTGCGATCGATAGGATTGCCTATATTGGGATATTGTCCTATCTGTGGTAGGGTAGGCTTCATGTCTTGCTGGGTGTTCATTACCCCCTGGTGTAGGATGGGGTTTTGCAGCACGGTTGGGGGTGGTTACTTCACATATTGTTGTGGGGCCTGCTGGGGGGTAGGCGGTACCGGGGGACGTGGTCCACCTACAGATTCTTTCATCCGTTTAAAGTCGGCGATTTGGGGGAAATGGTGAGTATAGTGACCAAACTCACCACAAAGGGCACAAGGGAAATTGGTCCAAAGATTGTTTTTATTTTTCCCTTGGTGTTTATTATTTCCCCCTTGAGGGTGTTGGTTCCCTGTGTTTTGGTTGCCCCCAACAAGTTGGTTCTGCTGGGGTTGGTTCTGGTTTCCTCCTGGTCCATGATTATTTATTGTTCTGGTTTTTTCCTTTCTTTCTGGCATTGTTTGATTGATGGGATGGATTTTCCATATTCATTTGTTCAAAATTATGATATTGTTGAATGGGAGAGGGTTGAACAAAATTAACCCCAGCGTGTGGGTGTCCTTGTGGTGGAGCCATGGGCTGTGGGGGGCTAGGAAAGGGAAAGTATAGATTGTGTTGTGGCAATGATCCATAAGGTACATAGGAAGGTGTGGCGCTTTCACTAGTGCTTAGGGTATAGGATGAGTTAAAGGGAGTACCAGTGCTTGGTTGAACAGGTGGGCGTGTTATGGGTGCTGGCAGGGGTCCACAAATGGGTGGAGGCAGGGCAACAGGGTATGACTGTTGATAAGGAGGAGGAGGATAATATGATATTTCTCCATATGCCAACGGATATTGGGGTGTGCCATTAATGGGTGGTTGTTGAGGTTGTGGGTTGTGGTGTGTAGTGTTACCGATCAATCCATCTGCTGAGTGAGACATCCCAGGTTTGTCTTGGCCGAATGGCATAGGTCTTGGGGCATCCGAGAGTACCGTGTATAGGTATCTGTACTGGGTGTAAATGAGTTTGAAATATTGGGTCTTTCTAATGGCTTCTTCTTCAGACTGGGGGAAGGTGGTGACCACATCTTTGGCAAGGAGGGAAACAAGTGATTTGAGGAACCAATTGAGACATTGTTGGGGGGTAGCGTCAGCTTTGCAGAGGCTATGTCACCGACGCCATTCATGGATGTGGTCAACAATATGTGTGGAGGCAGTTTGTTTGAAGTTTGAGAGTAGTTCAAGGTCTTTGTCTTGACGAACAGGTAGTTGAAAGAAGGTAAAAAATACTTTGTCCAAGGATTCAAAAGTCACGTGGGACCCATATTTTTCTTCTACATACCATTTGGCTGATGGGCCAGTGAGAGTACGTTGAAATAACCTCAATCAGATAGAATCATCCATGATCATGTTTGAATAACACCATAAGTGAAAGGTCATGATATGGTTGGCGGGATCATCTCCTTCTTTTCCTTCAAACTTGGGGATGTCTGAAGGGAGTTTGGTAGGCATTGTAGGCCATGTGGGGTTGTGCAATATATGATCATTAGTGAGTTTAGTCAGATCCAAGATATTGAGGGAAGCCAAATATGGAATATGGGGTGGTGGTGGAGGATTAATTCCAGCCATAGTGTGAGTGGTATGAGTACCTGACCCTTGGAGGGGGATAGGTGGGTTTGTACTTCCTCCTTGAGAAGAAGTTGGCCTCCCTCTTCCGTGTAAAGGAGAGTGAGTGGGTGGTTGGCCTTGGGAAGTGGACCCAAGTAAAGTGGAACCAAGCAATGCTGATCCCAAGACAGTGGCACTCACAGGGGTGTGAGAAGGGGGAGTCGATGAGTTGGCAAGACTAGTAACTCCTCCTAAAATAGGAGGGAGTTTTAGCAAGCATCTGGAACGACGGGGGTTTTGTGGGTCCCCTATGATGTCTAACTAGTTGAGTGAATGTGTGCGAATGGTGGGGAGAAAAATAAATAAATAAGAGTCTTTGCTGCAATTTCTTGAACCTTCACAATATATTTCCAATTCATATGTAATCAGAAGGGCATCATACATAAAGTGTTTTTGATAAAGAATCATATATGTGGATAGGTAAATTTTGTCCACGTGGGAGAACAAAGAAAACAAATGCCCATGTCCTAAAATATGTAACGTCCTTCTTCTCGAATAGCACTGGACCTTCCAATAACACTCGACAGTGGGGTCTGAAGCCACCAGAAGAGAAACTAGTGAAGGATGAAGTGATTAGTTATAATGAGGGGTAGAGGGGGCATATCCTGAAAGAACTAGCGATATTTCCCAATAGCCACACAAAATTTGATCAAGGTGAAATTGCAGCCCACAATTGCCACCTGGGTAGATGTCCTAAAATTTGGTCACTAGGTACCTCGGTCAAAGTGCGACATTTAGATTTTCGGCCTAAGAAATGGGTCATAGGCTGGATCCTGTCCAAGAGGTGGGTGCCTCAAGGGGGGATGCACAGAACAACCGGACCTCGGCCTTCAACCCTTCATGGGTATCTCCCTACCTTAGGTGTTAGTAACACTTGACTTGGAGGATTTAAAGTTCCCTATTTGACAACTTCTATTGTTTTGAAAATGTGAGAACCAGATAACAGGGAGTTATTTGGATGCCTATCCTCGAGATCCTACCTAGACTAAAAAACTCTTTTGGCACCTCCTATGGAGGAAAACTTAGTGATTTTTTAGAAAATTTTAGATGTGTTTGTGTGAGATATTAGGGGTGTGAACCAACCTCATTGAAATTAAATGGGAGTGGATAGTTTTGTCAAGAAAAGGGGTGGGGTGTTTCGGAATCCCGTTGGAGGAAACTTACTTTGACCTCCACAACTTCTAGATAAAACTATGTGGGTGATTGGTGATCTTGTGTGTGAACAAGTGAAAGTGTGCCAAGTTTTAATAAATTAGGTGTCACCTTGTTGCTTGTGGACTTCGCTTGGTCCTTACAAGTCTTTGATTACCTAATTAACTAAATGTCATTGGTACAACCTTGCAGAATTTTAAAATCCCTAGGAAACTAGCATGTGGACATGTGGGTCCTTTACTATTCCTTTAACTCTCTAAATGTGATTTAATCTAATAAATCTTTGAAACTATCCTAGATTGTCAATATGTGGGCATGTATGGGCCCGTTACAAAACCTTTAAACTTCCCTAGTGATTTAATCTAAGAAAGAAAATTTCAACACTATCCTATCTTTGTAGCATGTGGGCATGTATGGGCCCTTACAATCTTAATATGTGTTTGAAAAATAAACTAAGAGGAGTCCCGAGGGGGCTGTTGTCCTCTCCTAAATATTTTGTCAAAATTGTCCCACAACCTCTTTCTGATTCTCAAGGTCGCTTTGAAGCGCGAGAGAAGAGCATACTCAACCATTGTTATCCAATTTTTGGTCCCAATGCAAGTTTTATATGTGATGTGAAATGATTCCAACTTAACTTCAGTCAAAGCAAGTCATCCATGTGGCAAAACGACAAAAACGAGGAAAAGTTATGATTTTACCCCTAAGTGCCTATGTGTTTTGACTAATCCCTTTATATGGAGAGGGAATGTAAGTGTAGTGCATATTACAACATGCATGGAATCAACTTTCAGAAGGCTATGGGCCTTCCATAGATCATAAAAATATTACAATGTGTATTTTCCTGCAAAAGTGCACGGGTCTCAAACTAGGCAGAGGCACTTTGAGCGCCAATGAACGAACTAGAAGAGGTTGATGGGCGTAGGTGCGGGGAAGGTGCTGAGTAATGCATTGATTTTGGTGCATGTGTGCACGATGTGTGACTGTGGGTGGATAAACCCGCGCACAACTATCACACGGCCGTGAAGAAAATTTCGGATGAAATTCCTTCAAATCAACTTTGAATTTGGCTTCTTGTAGGTCAGCTTGGGCCCGTTATGGTACCTGCAGGTTAAATAAACAAAAAGAGGAGCTAAAATAACCCAAATGGGGCAGGAAATTGATACCTTTCCCAAATGGAGTCGCCAATCTGTTGCGCCTCTTTTGTCACCTAAATGAGAAAAATAGAGGTGCTTACAAGCTTAGTTGGGTTAGCTAAGAAAGACAACAGTAAAGGAAAGGGTTAGAAGAGTAAAGCATAAAAGAGTAAGCTAAGAATTAAACTAGGAATGATAAAAACAATTAAACTATAGTGCATAAGGACATAAGAACAAGAAAAAAACAAGACTCATGTCACCAATGGAAAGGATTGTATTAGTGAAAATAAAACACCAAAGAGAAAGGGGGACTTTGGGTCCCTTCTTCCTCCAAGGGAGGGCTCTTGGACCCCCAAGATTGATCTCTTCTTACAACTTGAAAAATTGAAAGAAATGGTGAAAGAATCCCAAGGTAATCTACTCAAAGGGTGATGTGAATAACTCAAATGGAATGGTGCTAGTATGATCTTGATGAGAAAAGAGGATTCTCCAAGAGAATAGTAGTAGCATAACCTTACAAATGAATTCCTTGAAGATGTAGTGCACCCATGGCCTCTTTTTATAGCACAAATTTGAGGTATTATGCAACCAGCTTTTAGTGTGAACAAAGGGTTGTTTAGGGAACCTTTAGGTCTTTTACTAGCCACCAGAAGTGGGTGGGAGGCCGACCAACATCATAAATGCGTTGTTCTCAAGTGTGCACAGCTTTTAGAGTCCACAGTCTCACATCGTGCGCATGTGCGCTTTTCCTACGTTTCTTGATGGCGCATGTGTACGCGCTCCCTATATAGTCATAGCGCATCCTAATTTTATAATTAGTTGTATAGTTTTGGACCTTTTGGAAATGATTTTTTGGTAATTTTGGTCCATGGGTGAACTTAATAGCTGTTTGGAGATGCTGGATTCCTGTAACCATTTGCGGACGAAATTTCAGTGATATCACCCTCGATCTCTTATTTTCCTTTCGTATGTTGCACGCAGGATTTCCTCAATCTTCTCCACAACCCAAAGATCCTCTAACTCTTCTTCATCACTTACCAAGCCCTCTCTGTCGGTTATGGCCCTCTTTTTATTATTCATCTTATATTAGTAAGGTCTTATGTTGTGTGTATTTCTAGATTTTTCCATTATCTGCTTATCTGATCCTCTTCCATCATGATTGGGTCCATGGCCTCCTTCTGCTTTCCCTGATCCCTCTTCAGAAAATCCTGCTCTGCAATGGTGTAGAACTTTGCGGTATCTAATGAAAATTCGGTGATAAACATTGCAACAATACTATCTAATCATAAATCTATGACACACGTAAATTTTTTATTGACTTGTTGTAACTGCATGATCTCCATAGGATACCACTATAGATGTCTAATCTGATTCATAGGGTGGTTTTCCTTCAACCTCAATAACCACTCCTACAACAGATGCAAGAAATCACATAAAAATACCTCATGCAAGTCACTAAACATGTATTTGTCGAGATACTTGCACAGTGTCAACTTAGGGTTTCTGTTGTTCTTCTGCGCAAACTTGAGTTTCTTTGTCCTCAACCATATTTCAATCTCTTCCTTCGTTGGATTCCATGGCCTGAACGTCCCCTTTTATACTTTCATCCTCCATGATTTTCTTCCACATATCCCATCCACTCAATATTGTGTAGTTCCAGTTGGCAAATGAACCATTTGTTGGTTACTAGGGCTGACCCAGTTTCTGATCTCAAATAGGTTTCCAACAAAACCCTCAAAACTATCGGCCCTCTTGGTAAACTAGAAGGAAACACTGTGCACATAATGCATAATGCAGTCTCACCCGAGATAGATTTATGGGGGACTGCAATACTCAGGTGTTTTCATTCTAGGAATGAGTGGGGATGGTGTCTAGATTCTTTCCATTATGCATCAATATCATTAATCATACATCTACTTCTACGATTCATTCATCTTTAACTCTATGCATGAATGCTGTTATAACTAGATTAAACCATTCATTCTTGAGCCAATGATTAGCACAATAGTAAAATCATTCATTCACAATCACATAGAACACAATGTTTTACTGTGTTTCACCCCCTCTTGGGGCTATGTACACAAATATTTGGTTTCTCTGCTCTTTTATTTATTCTGTTGGAAAATTTGCGCTGCACGCATTACATCTTCAAGATTACAATCAAAATTAGGGCAAGTACCCTCTGGGAGGTTAACTAGATCACACCATGAACCTTAGCCTGTAACCTAACCCTAAAAAACTAGCTTATTCTCCCTACCATAATCAACATAACAAAACTCACAATAATCAATAACTTCTGAACCACAACAACAACCAACCCTGACCTAGACCTTCTAGGTCTCTATTTATACTACTATAATGGATTATAGTCTTTACAATATTTTTCAAAAACCCTAACCCTAGCATAGTTAGGCATGTCTGCATGTGTGCCACTTTATTTTTCCTCTTGCATGTTGCTTTTCCTTCTTTTTCTGCATGTTGTTTTTCTTCCTCCTAAGTTGCATGCTCCAAAAATAAACTTTTTCTTCAAAATTAGGTATGCGCCCAAAATAGATCCTTCTTCCAAAAATAGGTTTGTGCCAACATAACCTTATAATCTTTAATGTCAAAGTTTTTTTCCATATTTTATTGGGAATCTACAATAAGCAAATTCTTCCTTTTTTTTGTTATTTCTAACATTTAGGATACATTTCTAGGTGCAACTTCCAAAAATGCTCTTATGTGTGTCCATTAACATTATATTTCTTACAATGGTTATTTGTGTGTGACTACGATTGTATTTGGATCATTTTTCCCCTTCTTCTTCTTCCCACTTTTCGTGTGTTCTTGTTTCTCCTTCTACTTGGATCCATCGAACTATCCCTTCTTCTTATCCCCCTCAATATATCAAGCTTGGACACATGCTTCATCAATGGAATTTGTCTTGAAAAAAATAACTTGTATTTAGATATGATTGAATAGTCCTCCCAAGTATATAAGGGATACATTAGGGTGATTGAATTGAATAGCTCATTTTTGAAACTCACTCTGGTACACTTTCATGGTATGACCTTGTCTTTGCTAGAAGAAATGCCATTGCATATTTTGTTCTTCCTCATAGCCAATGTGGTATAAATATGATTTGTTGATATTCTAGAATGTTTCCCATTGATTCACTAGCGGTCCTTGCTCAATTGATCAAACAATAACATAACTTCCCCACTAAGATAGTGCATGGAATTTTAATTGGAATAAGAAAAAATATATTTTTCCTTCTTCATTGATTCATTCACATTGAAATCAATATTTAGTTCTTGTAACCATGGATTTATTCTCAACTATATAAGTATTGATGTCAATATTTTCTTTAATTGTCGAGGAATTTTGTACTTTGTTGGTGCTTCCCTTCTCTAACTTGGGGTTCCTCTCTGGATCAAATTCTTCCTTCAAAACTAAAACTTGACTTATGCGGTAGATTTCACATATTCTTCTTCCACATCATTGCTACAACCAAGGTGATGACATTCTGGTAATCTCTAACATGCTTATGGTCAACTACAACATGTTTAGATACATCTAATCCATTTGAGTCTCAAGATCCAAAAGTATGTTTTTTGACTCACTTTCTTCTTGATTGTCTCCCAAGTTGAAATCACAAGATTGTTTCTTTCTTCTTGTTGTTCCATTCTCAATATTCTTTGATCTTAATTCCCACCTTCTTGCAATCTTCCTAATCTTGTTAGCATTCAATGTGGCATTCCCTTTACATTCTTTAGAAATAACCTTCTCTAATACCAATACGATATGTTATCAATTAAACTATGGCCAACTCAATCCATAGACTCAAAAATTATAATAATTAATATATTATTGCTCTCCTTGTTTAATCAATACTGCATAGATAATTGCAAATGTGTATTCAAAATAAAGAACCCAATGTAAGAAATCTACAATCATAATCAAATTGTTGACATGGATGAATGACCTTGTGCAATCAGTAGGGATTCGCCCCAATGAAAAGTCCCAATTAGACCTTAGATTGTTTGGAATAGAGAATCCATCTAGTTTATGGACCAACAACCTTTAGATGGTTTTGTTTAGTTTTACCAGTTGCATCCCAATCAACTATTTAGGTATTTTTTAAATGAAATAAGTGATATTTAACTAGTATAATATGTAAAATGCAGAATGATGTTGAGGCCAACTAAAAAAACTAAAGAGGTAAACAAAACACCAAATATATTATTGGTTTAATCCATTAGTAAAAAGTTACTTAAGAAAATAAAAGAAACAATTTAAATAACCAATTGTATTATAGAAAACTCTAGCAATGATCAATTGACTACAATATTATGCTTAGGGATATAGACAAACAATTTGTGAGATAAACAAAATAAAACATGTTGCTTATAAGTGAGAAAAGTATGCATTGTAAAATCAAATGCTTATACCATTCCAAAACTCAGTAAATTAGAAAAAAAAGTTCCACAAACCACACATTTAAGACCTAAAGTCTATCTCCAAATTGCTTGGCTAGTAGTGGCTTCTCATTCATTAACAAATCATAGAAAAGTCTATAAGGATGCAGAAGAAAAAATCCTTTTACCATTCAAATTCATCTCATTTATATAAGAGAAGAGGGGATGTGAAACTTATGAGCTTGAGACACATGTATGACTATTTTCTTCCCCTCCTTGCTTATTAATTATCCTGATCACTTTGTCTTCTTTTCCTGTAAGTGGGTTCGACTCCCTTTGACTTTCTTGACCTTCCATTTGGTTGTTATTCTTCCCTTTTGGGCCATAGGAACTCTCTTCTATAAGATGACCACCTATTTGACTTAATGAAGCTTCATCTCTTTCCCTTGTCCATTTTCTCAGAAAGGCCACCCATGCCTCAAAATATGAGATAATTGTTTCCCCAAGGGAAAATGTATGTTTTTGGAGGGAGGCTCTATAAGATTTAATTCTTTGGATTTTCCTTTTCTCATGTTTCTCCATTTTAGTAAATATAGTCTTAATATTAATGTTATGTGCCTAGTAAGATTTTTAATAAATCTATGGATGGATGATTCTTAATATCATGGAGAGATATTATACCTTTCCTATTGGAGGTAATACAACTTTCCATATCTTTGGACACCTATGCTAGTGGAAATAATTTATTCCTGGGTCCCGTCACCACAAAATGTGTCACCCAAAAATGTAAATTTCAAAGCGCCTAGGTGTTACACATTATTTTCGTCATCCCTATGATCATTAATGATGTAAACCTATCTGTTGTCTTCAGAGGTATCAATGGTCCAAATTCTTGAAGAAAGAAGGGAGAATAACTTTGCCTGAGATAAGAAGTTGTATTTTCCTTTGTAAAAACCATATTAAGGAAGATCGCTGCAGGTTGCACTATACACAGGGTGCGACGATGCCTGATCGCCACCCTCTGCCCTGAAACTGGTCTACGACATCTCCGCAGGATTCCCTATAGCTAGGGTGCGGTGATTTCCATATGCGGGGAAGAAAGAACATCTTCTCGATGCTTCTAGAAGGAGAAGCTTCTATGGTGAGGTGGCCTCCAAATGGTTTGGATCTTACTCGCTTTCATGATTTAGTGGGATCATCCTAACCTCCTCACCTTATCCTCTTCATCTTATAAAAGGAGAGGAGCTCTCATGGAGTATGTTAGCTTGATTGGGTTTGAGTAATTTTTGTAGCTTAGAGTTTTTGGGCCTATGTTGGCTTTGAGCTTTGCTTTGTCAAGATAGATTGTGAGTAGTTATCAGATCTTTAGTCTCATAATCCATGGATTAGAAGTGTGTGAGAAGAAAGGAGCTATTGGAAGAAACCTGATAACATCAAGGCATCTGGTTGTATCTTTTTTCCACATTCTTTAATACAGATATACTTTTCTTTCCTATATGAATGTTATTTGTTCATATTGTATGATTCCTTGATCACGTACATAGTTTCATATCAAATAGAATCTGTTATTCTTGTCTTCATTGGCTTGTATTCCTTTGCAGATATTTCTCCATAAGCCTTGCGACGGAGCTTGGATTGCATTGGCGAAGTTGGATCTTTGATATTTAAAAGGTATGTTCTAGATCCATTTCTCATTTGATAATTGAAATCTAAGGAACGAGTAGTGTAGTGTCTCGTTTTGTTCTAGTTTCATGGTGAAGCTAGGGGGGTTGATTTGTGTCCGCACTTAACAATTAGCCCGATAACAAAATTGATGACTCCACTGGGGAAGGATTGTTTTCCTAGTTTGTCTTAATTTCTTAATTTGGTTTCATAGGTTCTGTTTTCTGAGTCATTGGGAGATCCAACTTGACTCTCTGACTGTTAAACTTCACTGGAAAAACCTCGATGCTTTTTATTTTTTCCATTTTTTCCTTTGATCGTCGCACCCTGCTTTGAGGGACAGTGCAACGATCCATGATAGACACATCTTGCCTTTTTGACACAGTGCGGTGATGCCTCATTGTATTTTTTCTATAGCCTGTGACGACCCGAGATCATTGCTCTGTGTTGTTCTTACAACCTGCGACGATTTGGGAAATTTTTAGCTTTTGGTGGTTTTTCCTTACCCAGATCTATGATAAGTGTTTGGGGTGATTTGTTGGGTCTGTTTACAGTCTGCTTGACAACTTTAAATCTTCTTTTAGCCATCTTTGATTTTTTTTAGCTTGTTTTCTTTTGAAAGATTTTATCTCTTGCTTTGAGTGTCTTTCAGTTACAAAGCTTTGTTTTTCTTTAGAATTGTTTAGTGAAATTAACACTTCTTTTTTCTGAATAACTCGTGCTAAAAGAGAAACTTTGTTTGGGTTGTGTTTGTTTTGAAGTGGTTTTCTATTTCTTTTATCTATCTTTGAAACATTTTTGTTTTAATTTCTTTCTTTATATTAGATCGGGGGCATCTTTGCATTTGAAGTAGCGAAATTGCATGATTTTTGGCATTTTTGGTCTTGAATTCTAAAATCATATGGGCGTTTTTGGAATTTTTGGGGTGATTTTTTGGGGGGGCAAGAATCGTGTATTGGTGTACAATCTCTTTTACTCATTTATTGAGAATCTTGATATTGATGAGTTTAATAAAATTTTGGGACATTGTGCATATGGGAATGATAAACATTTTCTCCTTCTCGTAATATAGCTTTCATTGAAGTGAAATATTTGCATTCTCATTTCTTTGCATTGTTTAGAGTCGGTCAAAACATCATTTAGTCCACACCATTTTCCTCTTGAGTAACAACAACCTTAAAAATAAAGCACTTATAAAATTTGTTTATACAATTTTATATTTTCCGGTAGCTAACCTACATTATATTAGTTGTAGGGATTTGGAATAGGTGTGAAAGATAACTTTCCAAATTTGCAAACAAACATAGTATCTTGTGATAGGGAGAGTTTAAATCCACTTATTACATTTTGTCTTGGGAATCTCTTCTAACACAAGGGTCAATCATGAGGTAGCATTAAGACTGGCAGGGTTACTCACCCTGCCTTGTTGGTCTTGGTGTAGAGATTGCACATATTATTGGGGGTCACTTGAGAGTATACCTACGATTATGTGTGGGAGATCTCGAGTTGATTTCAGGCCTAGATACCCTGCCTTTGCGCGTGGATCAGACTGTTGACTATTTCCCCAGGCATCATTGGAGTAAGTGGTAACCTTTGTGGCTTATCTCTTTAGGGTCTTTACACAAGGTGACTGTGGAGGGGCAAGTCTTCACGGTACCTGGAATTGACGTTGGCCAAACTCACTCGGGCTCCTTGGAGGGTATACCCATGATTGTGTGTGGGATATTGCACCAAGGCGTAATCCCATTAAGCAGGTCATCAACGTAACTTTTCCACCTTCTCTATCTCAGCCCCTTCTTACATTGTTCTCGCGACATTGGATTTCATCACCAACTAGTGTGTTCATTGTAAGAAGGTTTTGTTTGCTTGTTTGTTTACTATATTTTTAGCATATGCTATTTGCTTTCCCTAGTGAACTCTAGGTTGGATCTTCATTTAATGGCGTCAGTTCCCAGAATGACCAATGAGGGAAACCCTTTTCTAGGGGAAACTTTTGTTTTTCCTTCTTACGGAAACATTGGTCCTCCTCACATCACTACTTTGAGCCTTCCAGGTCTCACTATTGGATTACCGGTATCATTTTTTTCCACTCAGGTAATCCTGAATGCATCTAGTGTTGATGTTGTGAGCACTTTCCCCCAAGAGAATCAACCTCATATTGATCCTTCACCTTCTTCACCAGTAATATCTTCTTCACCTTCTTCACTTGCAAGGTCTTCTTCCATTTCATCTTCTTCACTGAGTGAAAGATCTAAATCTAGTAACTCAGTGGATAAGAAGAAGAAGAAAAGGAAGAAATAAGAAGAAGAAAAATAAACAAGGGTCCAAACTTCCAACCGCTGCCAGACATGTTGGAAAGAAACCAATTACTGTTGATCGTGCTGAGAGTATTGATGATGCCAAGATCACCCAAACAACCCGTAAGTCCAAGTACCCTTGCAAGATTTGTAAGGGTATCCATCTTCTTAAGTATTGCCCTGATCTATCCAAGGTTATAGAAGCATGGTCTACACGTCCTCACCAACCCATGTCGTCAACCTCTGAACAACATGTTGATGACCTCCCGTCAACTAGTCAAGATATCGTTGGGAAAAAGAAAAGTAGAGTCAATTTCTTGTGTATGTTATGCAGAGGGAGTCATCAAACTCACCTTTTCCCTCGTATGGATGACGCCTCGAAATTACTGGAAGACATGACTATTTCAAAACCTCAACTTCCAGTTGCTTATCACAAGCTTACTCTCGACCCACCTGTAGTTGATGGAATGATAAATCTGATCCCTTCATCGATCATTCTTTTTGATCATGTAGTCAATCTGGTCATGTCCTTAGTTGCACCAATTCAAAAAGTGGTCAATCCGATCCCATCCTTGGTCGATCCCACTCTCCTGTTAGAGAGTGAAACTCAAACGGTCGATCAATTTCTAGTCATCAACCCCATTCTCCCCTTGGAGAATGAAACCCAAGTGGTCAATTTGATGTCATTATCAGTCGATCCTACTCTCCTGCTAGAGAGTAAACCTGATGCTTCCCACATTTTTCTTATTGATACAGAATCTACCCTGCTAGGGGGAATTCATCCTTCTCTCATAGATCACCCTCCAAGTAATGAGGGGATCCTTTTTTATTGGGGTGTGCTAACTGGACCTCATCTTCCCTCTCACATTCCTTTCAATATTACAGTACAAGTTTGTGGTCGGGACATTCCTCAGGCACTGATAGACAAGGGTTTGTATGTTAGTATTTTTTCTTCTATTGCTTGGAAATATTTGGGTTATCCTCAGCTTGTTTCGGTTACACAGACTCTGTTTGCTTTTAACAGAAGAACCAATCACCCTTTAGGGATTCTTCCTCATTTTCCCGTAACTTTGGGAGAGAAAACTGTCTTTATTTATGTCATGGTAGTCTAAGACCCCTTGGATTTCGATTTACTCCTTGGGCGAGATTATGTCTATGCCATGAAATCTATTGTGTCCACTCTTTTTCATTTTATATCTTTCCCTCACGATGGAAGAATTGTGACTATTGATCAACTTTAATTCATTGGTCCCGACTCCATGACATCCCTAAATAGTTCTTATATGCAGTCGGTATCACCCCCGCCACAGGTCAATTATGTGGCGTTATCTCCCATGCCTTCAACTGGCGATGAAGGTGAGCCTCTCATTGTAAGCTCAGTATCTTATGACTTAGATCTGGTAGTTGACATGGTTATCTCTTCGGTAGGGCTATTGGAGCCTGATCTCATTACCCCTATCACGACCCTCGACATGTGTTCCTTCCAGAGTGTGTTTCTTCCATCAAGTGAAGATATCTTGGAGGCCATGAACAAGTTTTGTCCCTTGACATGATGTCCTTCTAGAGAACTATCCTCTTGGAAGCCCTGATCAAGAATCTTTGAGCATGCGTTTTTGTTTTCAAGCTCATTAAATAATGAAACCAACTTTGAGCATGGTTTTCTGATTTCAAGCTCATTAAAAAATAAAACCAGCTTTAAGCATGGTTTTCTGATTTCAAGCTCATTAAAAAATGAAACCAGCTTTGAGCATGGTTTTCTGATTTCAAGCTCATTAAAAAATGAAACCAGCTTTGAGCATGGTTTTCTGGTTTAAAGCTCCTTGAAAAATGAAACTAGCTTTGAGCATGGTTTTTTGATTTCAAGCTCATTAAAAAATGAAACCATCCATGAGGATAGTTTTGCATCTATGTATCAACCTCATTAAAAAATGAAACAAATATTGTGAGCATAGTTCCTATTTCTGTGTCAAGCTTGTTAAAAAATGAAACAGAGGTTTGGGGATTGAACCTAGATTCACGAGCATAGTTTTTCTTCTCTGTGGCAAGCTCATTAAAAAATGAAATAGATTTCTCCCCGCTTCGATTAATTCAAGTACTTTGTTGCTTATATTATTTGAAGCTTCTTTTCATCCTCCTGTGTCGTTGGACAAATCGAAGCTTGGGGGGTAATGCTTTCAGCCTCTGAACTTCATGCTGAAGTTACATCGCTAGCTTCTTAAGCTGGGGGCTAAGTACCAACCATGCGAATATGTGAACCATGCATTGGGAAGTCTCAAGCATAGTTTTCTATGGTTCAAGATTGTGTCAAAATGAAACCACCTACCTCAAGATTAGTTTCCTTTGGTTTGAGCTTGTGTAAAAATGAAACTAGGTCCAAGCATAGTTTTGGCTAGTTTTAAGCTTGTGTAAAAAATAAAATCTATCCCAAGCATAGTTTTGTTTTGTTTTAAGCTTGCTAAAAGTGAAAACAATACCGAGCTCAGTCTTTGTTCTTTCTCGTGCTCGTAAATATCTGAGAATGTAACCGAATAAACTTTTATCACTTTTTCGGACTCGTAAAGGTTATACGAAAAAGGAACCCCCTAGAGTTCCCTTAAAGCTCTTTTCAGACTCTCTAAACATGAAAATATTGCCAAGCGATGTTGTTCTTTTCAATCTCGTAAAAGTATTTGAAGAAAACATCTGGCGAGCGGTAAATTATCACTTTTTTGGTCTCGTCAGATTAATTTACGAAAAATGATCTTGTGGATTTTTCTTTAAGTGTTTTTCAGACTCTCTAAACATGAAAAACCCTTGAGTTTTCTTTCTTTGGAATCATTAAACACACATCAAAAGACCCATATGGGCTCAAACCACTCCTTCCTAGGGTTCGTTAAACATACTTCGAGGGACTTGTTTGAAGGATGATCTTACATCAACAAGCATATGTTATCCTCCTCAAGCTTGCGTAAAAATAAAGAGGTACTCGCCAGAAATGGTGGGGGAAAATTTGGGAAAGAAATGTATCCAAACATGTATTCTATGGAAGAGTCGCTTTTGAACATGACACCCTTTCACTCGCTTTGTGTCTAGGTTGGAAAATCCGCCTGTCTCTTGATCATACTCTTTTATAAAATTACAAATTGGTTTATGATCCCTGTTGTTGAGTTCGTTTTTCTGAGACATTTGTCGTGTCGTCAATATGTTCAAAGAGAAGTTCAACCCAGAAATCCTTTTAATGCATCGGCCATTTCTATAGTCCTTAAGCCTTCTATTGCATCGGCCATCCCTAAGTCAGTCCTGACTCAATTGTTACTATGATCTACTTCAAATCTTGTTATCCGTTTCTTGTCATTGATGGGGGATACATTAAGGACCTCTTGTGACAAGTCTTTTTCTGTCGACTTCAACTCATTATCCATGAATTAGACTTAGAAAATAATTGGTACCTTGAAATTTACATGCCTCAATGACAGGTTCCCTCGCTTTTGACAATAGGTTTTCATTATTGACCCCTGATTGGGAGATTTCACCGACTGTTCAACTTCAACTCATTGATTCACACCCGTTGGATTGTACTAAAGTACCTTGGGAGTCATTGACATTAATGGAAATTTCCCTCACACTTGTTAATGGTATTAATTAATGACTGGTAATCAAGTGGTTTCTACCATGTTCAACTTCAACACATGTATTCGCATGGTTAGATTCGTACTATAGAGTGGTGGAGATGAAGACCTTGAATATTTTCTGACAAGATTCAGGTTGCGTTGGAGTATATTCAGATTGTACTGTTGCATAGATCCACATTGTATGTCTCATGGCTATGTTCAAATTTGAGTCTTTAACGAATAGATCCACAATTTATTTTTGGTGGCTATGTTCAAATTTGAGTCATAATGGCATGGATCCACAATGTATGTTTGGTGGCCATGACCTGTATTACTTTCTATGGATCTCTTCATGTCATCGTTTATGCTTTGAGTCATTTGTATTCTGAGTATGGAAATGCCTACCTCAGTGATGAAGATATTATTGTACTACATTTCCTTGTTTGTTGGCAGGTTTCAAACCGATTGTTCCTTGTTCCTTGCACACACTCAACAAAGTATTTAAACTATCAATCTGTTCTAACTTCATACTTTGGGGGGATTTATGTTACACATTATTTTCTTCATCCCTATGACCGTTAATGATGTAAACCTATCTATTGTCTTTAGAGGGATCAACAACCCAAATTCTTGAAGAAAGAAGGGAGAAGAACTTTGCTTGAGAGAAGAAGTTGTATTTTCCTTTGTAAAAACCCTATTAAGGAAGATCACCGTAGGATGCACTATACATAGGGTGCAGCGATGCCTAATCACCTCCCTCTGCCCTGAAACTGGTCTGCAATGTCTCCGCAGGTTTCCCTATAGCTAGGGTGCGACGATTTTCGTACATGGGGAAAAATGAGCATCTTCTCGATGCTTCTAGAGAGAGAAACTTCTATGGTGGTGTGGCCTCCGAACGGTTTGGATATTACTCGCTTTCATGATTTAGTGGGATCATCCTAACCTCCTCTCATTGTCCTCTTCAGCTTATAAAAGGAGAGGAGCTCTCATGGAGTATGTTAACTTGATTGGGTTTGAGTAATTTTTGTAGCTTGGAGTTTTTGGGCCTTTGTTGGCTTTGAGCTTTGCTTTGTCAAGATAAATTGTGAGTAGCTATCAGATCTTTAGTCTCATAATCTATGGATTAGAAGTGTGTGGGAAGCAAGGAACTGTTGGAAGGACCCTGACAACATCAAGGCATCTGGTTGTATCTTTCTTCCACATTCTTTAATACAAATATACTTTTCTTTCCTATATGAATGTTATTTGTTCATATTGTATGAGTCCTTGATCACATGCATAGTTTCATATCAAATAGACTCTGTTACTCTTGTCTTCATTGGCTTATATTCCTTTGCAGATATTTCTCCATAAGCCTCACGACGGAGCTTGGATTGCATTGGTGAAGTCAGATCTTCGATATTTAAACGATATGTTCTAGATCCATTTCTCATTTGATAATTGAAATCTAAGGAAAGAGTAGTGTATTGTCTCGTTTTGTTCTAGTTTTGTGGTGAAGCTAAGGGGATTGATTTGTGTTCACACTTAACAATTTGCCCTATAACACTAGGTGAATACTTGTGTAACTAAGAGTTTGGCATTGTCATCTCACCAACTCTCTTATGCTCTTTAGATAAAGGACGGACCTAAGTCAAGGGGGGCTTCCTCTTTAGTTGCAGGTTCATCTTTTCATGGAGACAATAGAGACCCAAACTCAATGGAATTTAGTGAAGGTGAGTCCAAAACTACCCTTTTGCATGGCACCTCCATCCTTTATATGGCTCTTGAAAGTTTTTTTCATGATCTACGAGACTCCTTTAGCACACCCTAACCTAACTAAGACCCCCACCCTCTCGCTTGCCACCATCTAGCACTCTTTCCTTGAGGCCCATAATGATTGTGTCCTTGGGAACATCCTTGATTAATGTACTAGTGCTACACCACACCTTTAGAATATCCTCCCATGATTTGAATATGGAATGAAGAATAGGAATCTCGTCATCTCCATAGTCCATTAGATCCAACCTTAGGTCCATCACTTTGTTATTTTAGGTACTCAGATACTTAATTGAGCTATGGGTCTACAAAAATACTCCAAAGCCTACTCACTTTATCCCAATCCTAATTTCAAAAAACGTGGGCTACACATAAGTAGTTGAGGGTTTATGTAACAAGTAGTTGAGGGTTTATGTGCAGGTTTAATGGCGGTGTACTATTTTTAGCCGCTGGATTTTAGAAGTTAGTATTAGATGAAGTAGTTGTCGGAGATTTGTTGTGCCTTGGTTTTTTAGAGATTCACATTGCTTCTCTGATTTTAGTGTTGTCCTATCTAGTTGGCAATCTCCAACTACCACTAGATGACAATCGAGAGATTTTTCAGGATCTTCAAAAACTAATTTAATGAGCCTTTACTGTTCTTTAATTTGACATCGATCCTGGGGCATGGCCCTACAACCATGAACTAACTTGTTCCTACATTAGCAGGCTCTTAGAAGGTCGGCGAGTGTTACAAAATGGCTCATGAGGTCAGTGCCCTCATGGGCGTAGTTGATGAGGAGGTGTGGGAGTGGGAGGGTCTTTTCAACTCAGTGGATGAACTATGCAAGCTAAAAGGTGATGGGTGCGGTCACCATGACCCTTCCTTTCCTTTAATGACCTCTACGCAGAACACATATTCCAATTGTTTATCAAAGGAGAACACTAGGTCTTTCCCTGGTGTTAGACGTGAGCTGTTGCAGAGTAGTTCGATTATTGGTCAGGGTAGTGTGGTTATGCCGTACCATACTGTAGGGGGGCATAACATAGGTTTATCTCACCTGGTTGTGGGCTCAAAGGCGGAGGTTAAACGAGTGCAGACTAATTCAAAGACGACGAATACTCTGCGGGGTAGTCTGCGTGTGAAGGAAGTACAATATAAGAAATGTGCCCATGTCCGGAAGCCTAAGAAGGTGAAGCATCGTTTGATTATGGGCATGGGTGTGGGGTTGGAAGAGTCTTGTAAAATCTCCCTCTGCGCGCTGGTTGGGAGGTTTGCGTACAAGTCCAGGAGTAATTTAGCTTTCAACGAGTGGATGCAGATTACTTGGGTTCCACTCATTGGATATTTGCCTCAATTGTTGACCCTCCTGCGCGAGTGGTTTTGTTTTCAAAAATTCGAAGGATTCTGCTTTCATCCTAGATAGATTTTGGGAATATGTGGGTGGAAGCATTAATTTGAAGCATTGGTGAATGCACTTTGACCCTGCTACTGAATATTTTAGCTTCTATCATGTATGGGTCTTACTTCCTGGACTATTGCTCCAACTTTGGAACAAAAAATCCCTGGAGGAAATTGGAAACCTGCTAGGTCGGTTCTTAAAGGTTAATGAAACCAGTCTACTTTCAACAGATAAGCGAATGGAAAGGGTCCTTCTAGAGATGGAAATTTATGCTGGTCTCCTAGAATCTCTAGAGTTGGAGTGGCGCAGACAAGTTACTGTCCAACGATTGGACTATTTGGGATTACCTTTACGCTCCTCTACTTGCATATGGATGGGTCACTTGCGCAAGGAATGTCATTACATGACAAGGGTCTCTGAGTCCGAGGACTCTTTGGAAACATCTACAAAGGATTTTTATATGAGAAAAGAAAACTCTGAAGAATTGGGCGTCTTAGCTGTAGGGAGAGCTGAATATTCACCTGGTCGTATCTCAGACACCTTCATAGGTAAGTTAAAAACATGCTACCATGCCTTGTATTTTACGCTTTCATCATGGGAACGTGATTTGTTGGACAACTCTTTCCCATCGCTCTCTGCTCCTACTCAAGTAGTGGTTTCAGGATCTTTGGGTACGACAGAACCCATGGGTACTCCTATTGTCTCTCATAGGACCCCTCTTAGCCCGGTTTCCTTAGATACCTCAGTATCCTTACCTGAAGAACCTTCTATGATGACCACGATGGCTAGGCACGATATTGATTCACAGACTCTCTGTCAACCAGTGGTGGAACAAGTCTTGGAAATTGTGATAACCTCCTTGGTCCCGACCTATAGGGAGACCACTAGTCCTATTCCATTACATGCATATTTGGGCTTGGAATCCATTCAGGGAAAGGTGGAATGTGGAGTCATTGTGGCATATACCAGTTTAGGGGAAGGTTTGGGGAAGGACTTATCTTGGATGCGAGGATTGGGATTGGAGTTATCACCCATTAAAACTAGGAGTGCTCGAAAGAAGTTGGGGCAAAATCCTTCTGTTGTTGATCAACTCTTAGTTTCTACACATTATTTTGGGGTGCTTAGAGGCATGAAATCCCTTGCAAGGGATAAATCATGATCCTCCTCTCCTTGAATATCAGAGGGGTGGGATCCCCCCTAAAATTTCCCTCCATGCGTAGAATCCTTTCTAAATCAAAGCCAAATATTATTTTTCTCCAAGAGACCTTAGTAGCTTAGGAGAAGGCTAGATAATTCATGAACATTTTATGTCCTAATTGGATGATTTGTGTAATTAGTTTTGTAGGGAATTTGGGTGGACTTCTGGTGGCATGGAATCCAATATTTTATGAGTTAAATCCTTTTCTAAGTGTTGGCGGGATTTTATTAACATGTATTCGACTACCTGACAAAAGAAGGATTTCCTTCTTAAATGTATATGGCCCGTGCATTGGGCACATATAATTTTAGGAAAAGATGGACACAAAAGGTTTGTTAGCACTGGGTGAACTTATTCTAGCAGGGGACTTGAATGTTATGACTAGTTTAGAAGAAGTTTGGAGTGCGTCGACATTATCATATCCCCTGGTGGTTTTTTTAAAGAGATTTTTTCAAATAATCATTTGGTTGATATAATGCCTATGGAGGTGATTCCAACTTGGAAAAACAGTAGAAGTGGGGTGGACAAGATAAAAATGAGACTAGACAGAGTGTATGCCTCAGATGATACTCTACATGCATAAACCATATATCGATCGTGGGTGGAATTCCCATTTATTTCCAATCATGCACCTGTTCTTTTTCAATTGGATTTTGGTTACATGCATGTAGCTTATCCGTTTAAATTTAATCCAGTCTATTTAAAATATGAGTCATTCGCTGATTTGGTTTAGGAAGTGTGAAACACTCATCAATATTATGAGAAGGAGGGAGCTCAAAGGAGTCTGTTCAGGAAGCTATGTAGGCTAAAACCTCGCGTGAAGGTTTGGATTATTGAAAGGAAACACAAGGAATACAAGAATTTGAAAACATAGAAGCGAAGATTTCCTTTCTTATCAAACAAAAATTAAATGATGATCACAGTATTCATCCTGATCCTCAATTGAAAACACTTGAAGCTGAACATAATAAATTACTTCTAGAAGAGGAGGAATGTTGGCGTAAAAAAATCAGGGTTTCTTGGATACAGTGTGGGGACAAAAATAAAAAATATTTCCATCGATTTTCCAGTTATAGAAGAAACAAAAAACATTTGTGGGAAGTAAAGGCTGAGTCTGATTAGGTACACTATGGTCAGGAGGCTATAAAGGATGAAGCGCTGAGATTTTTCAGTTCGTTCTATCAAGACTCAGGGAAAAATGTGATTGAGGACTGGATTACATCAATGAGACTTTTCCCAAGAATGGTTTCCAAAGATGAAGTTCTATTACTTGAGAAGCCTTATACTAGCAAGGAAGTTCTAGAAGTCCTAAATGGTTTCACCAAGGAAAAAATTCCAGGTCCCAATGGGTGGACTATTGAGTTCTTTTTACACTTCTATGAGATGGTTGAGAAAGATCTACTTGAGGCTATTGAGGAATCCAAACTTTGTGGAGAGGTTAACAAGTCATTGAACTTGAATTTTATTGCTCTTATACCAAAATACAATGGACCTGCATCATTTGGGGATTTTCGATCGATTGTGTTGTGCAATATCTGTTACCAGATTATAGAAAAAATCATTGCAAAGAGGATCAGACCTATTCTATCCCGTACTCTATCAGAGGATAAATTAGGATTTTTAAAAGGAAGGAAAATTCTTGATGCCATCGGAACAACACAAGAGTGCCTTCACAATATCAAAGAAAAAAAACTACAAGATTTAATTTTAAAGATTGACTTAAAGAAATCATATGATTGTATAAGATGGGACTTTCTTCGTTTGACTCTGCTTCAATGTGGTTTTGGTATGCCTACGAAAAAGTGGATCATGGGATGCGTCACAACAACAACCTTCGCTATTTTAATTAATGGTGAGCCGACGAATTTCTTCAAAAGTGGCAGAGGGCTAAGACAGGGATGCCCATTGTCGCCTTTTTTATTCATTCTGGTGATGGAAGGGTTGAGTTTGGCACTTAAAATAAGCCAAACTGAAGGCACACTGACTCGTATAAAGGTTTCAAGATTAATTCGGATCCTCCATCTTATTTTCTTTGATGACATTCTTATAATGTCAAAATCATCTATTGATGAATGGCATGAGATAAATAGGATTCTAACTGTTTTTTGTACTGCTATTGGACTCTTGAAAAATGCTCAGAAGACATCTTTCCTCCATTTTGGAGTTTATCTTAATGTTCTGGATACATCAAAAGATTCATTTCATTTCAATTTTTCTGATCTTACTGAAGGTTTTAGGTATCTTGGTTACTATCTTAAACTTGCCAGGTACGAGGTGGAGGATTGGCACTAGCTTATTGAAAAATTTGAGAAGTGGATAAATATTTGGTGCAATACATGTCTTTCCATTGGCGACCTCTTAGTTATAATTAAGGGTCGTTTTAGAGATCCATCCAGTCTACTGGTTGGCATTGGATCATATTCTGTCATCTGTGCTCAATAGAATTCACCAAGTGGTCTTCATTTTTCTTTGGTCGGGAAGTAAACAAAAGAAGAGCTACCATCTATGCAAATAAAAGCTCATTGCATGAACACAAATTCATGGGGGTTGGGGCCTAAGAAATATATTCATCTTCTGTAGAGCCTTGACGATGAATACTCTATGGAGGGCGCTAATGATAGAAGGCTTGTGGCACTGCATCACAAGAGACAAATATTTTCCTTTTGATTCTGTTTCAATAAGGCTTCGATCGGTTTCTGTGATGGGGGAAAAAGGTTTGCAGCCATGGAAAAATCTACTTAAATATTTTCACTTACTCCTGCATTGGATAGCTTCGTGTCCGAGGATGGGTGAATCTATTCTTATTGGAAAAGACTGAATTCTAGGTATGGGGGATTCGACCATCCTGTCTGATGATCTGATATCAATCCTTAATCAGAAAGGGGTTTATTACTTGTATCAGGCTAGCTGTGAACCACGACCATGAATGATTTGTTCAAATTGGTTTTCAAGTGATGACTTGGAATTGGAGGGACCAACATCTCTTCAATGGAAGACATTCTGATGTGCATTAATAAATGTTGGTGTTCAGTTGCAAGCGTGACCAGATGTACTTAAATGGATGGGAGGTGACTCATCGATACATATAAAATTCAAAAATGTTTATGAGACCACTGAAGCAAAGATCTGAAATTTTTTAATTGGAGGTTGGAGGAAGACTCTTTGGTCATGGGAGTGTCCTTTAAAAATCAAGCTTTTTATTTGGTTGGTTGTTGAGAACAAAACTCTCACTTGGGAGAATTTACAACATAGAGGTCTTAGCGGACCGATCCTTTGCTATTTGTGCAAGAACAATAAGGAAATTGCTTTACATTTTTTTGTAGAGTTCCCTTTCACGATCATGGTCTAGGATAGGATTAAATCGGCCTTAAAACTTATGAGAGGGTGTGATGGCACCTCTATGGCAGAATGTTTTAAAAATTGGAATACTCATAATAAATCGTATCCTACTTTGTCAGCCTTCATTTGCTGGTATATATGGTTGGAAAGGAATTATGCTATTTTTGAATATGGAAATCCCTCTTTTTCAGAAGGTGGCCTTCAAAACTTTAAGTGTTGTGGGTGATTAGAAAATTCAGTTGAAAGATTCTTCCTCGAGGAGATTTCTTTCTTTGTCTGTAGGTGGTGGCACTGTTGGATGGTTTGATGGGGTTGCTCAAAATTCTAGTAAAAAAAGTGGGTCTGGCGGGGTAATAAGGGTCAATGATCATCAATATTATAAATGGATCTTCAACTATGGACCTGGCACCAACACTAGAGCAGAGCTTTTGGGGGCATGGGTCCTTCTTACATTTGCTTCTCGGCTATCATTTCCATATTTACTTGTCCACAGGGACTCAAAGATTGTTATGGATTGGCTGTGGGGAAAGGGACGACTTTAGGCGGTCTCTCTAGAATGTTGGAAGGACGGGATCTTAGAAATTATCAAGCACTTCCAAAAACTCTCCTTCACACATGTCTTCAGAGAAGAAAATCAAGAGGTAGACAGTATTTCAAAATAGGATCTCCAAAAGGATCCCAGGAAAATAGCCTACTATCTTTGTGAAGAGGGTCATGAGGGTCCTCATATGTTTCTATATATATTCTAGATGTCTTGGAGTTGTGGCATGCAACATCAGTGTTGTGTCTTTTTGGGAGTCAAATTTGCCGTCTTTTTTGGGGGATTATATATTTTGATCCTTAATGATCTGTATATTTTGGACCAGAGTACAAGCTAAGTGTTTATAGTCTTGTGTCTAGCTGTGGGGAATAGACTATTTTCAAAGGATGTTATTGGCATTTGATGCTCAATTATCATGTTTATGAACAATTTATATTTAATATAAATATAAAGCGAAATTTTCGATGGGAACAAGTACTATTTACAATAAGTTTAAGACTTTACTTATCATTAGTTTTGGAAGCATTCTTCTCATTGAATGTAAACATAATGGATATGGATTTCATGTATTTAATTGACACAACTTTACATTAGGTGCATGTATGATGTCCCGGGAGCTTTGCATGTACTATCTACAACAAGATTATGACTTTCTCCATCATTAATTTTGGAAGCATTGGGAGTTGGACATTTTCTTCAACAAGATGAACTTTATCTATTATTACACCTATTGCTTGCAATAGTATATAGCATTTGATATGCTATTGACCACATATTAGTTGGGGTTTGACCAAAACAAATTAAACTTTTTCAAAGGTATGACAATAGAAGTTGTTTTTATTTTTATTTTTAAATCATTTTATAACAATTTTCTAAAATATGATTCGTTGTTCAAATTAACCTCTTATTGCCGCGACGACAGAAACATGATGTGAAAAAAATGGTTTGTGCACTACAATAATGATATGTGAAACTAAATAAACAAGCGATAACGATAGATATAGCACATATTGCTTTATTTGCATTGTTTTTCAAACTCCTGCTTTATCATCTCATTGTCAGGTACATGTAATAAATATATGATCGATCCAAGTAATGATTATGAGTGGTTTCAAGTTTTTTCACAAACGATTCACAAATACATAAAGGTAAGAGAATCACTTTGAAGTTATTAAGTAATTAATATAATAAAGTGATACCCGATTTTGCAAGTATTGATATCAAACTCAAACCACCTTGAAGTTATTAAGTAATTAATATAATAATCCGTATCCACTTTTGTGATTTGAAAAACATGGGAAGCAAGGAATCTTCATATGGAATCTTTCCTTCAGGATTTCATGTTTTGTTTGGAAAACAAGGAAGAGACACATAATATTCACCTACAACATGTACAATAACTTCTTCTGATGTGGCACATAAGCTCGTCGACCTTATCCCTTCTATATAAACTTCTTCTGACGTGGCACAAAAGCTTGTTGAACTTATCCCTTCAATATAATTTGGAAGAGACACATAATATACACCTACGACATGTACAATAACTTCTTCTCATGAGGAAAATCAGATTTGTTTTTATATTTTCATACTTAAAAAATCCATTTTTGGCATTATGTGTATATACATTGGTCAAATATTTACACATCATATTGACTTTCAACTTGACAAAATTTGTGGTAAATGAATATTTTCCAAATTATTTATTATGTCTATGATTTTTAAATTTATAATTATTATATACATTACATATTATAATTATTTTGTACATTATATAAATAATGATTATAATTTAAAACTTTTATACACTATCAATGAAATTGTTAATATATTTAATGAATTGTATTTTTCACATGAAACTTGTGACAAGATAAGTAGTTTAATTAGACAAGGCCCTTATGTCTACACGGAAAGATAGGCAAACAAATACTTCACCATGTGTCCTTTGTCACGTGTAAATAACACATATCATATTTTTGTAAGTACAAGGCAAAGCCCGTGCTGCGTAGGTTGCATAATCCAAGTGGCAAAACGAATGACATGGAAAAGGAGGTGGCATAGACATCATCAATTATTTTGATAATTTCTATTTATAGGCCAACATTTTGTGCTTTGTCTCTGGGAATTTAAAGGAATTGGTCATTGACTGGTTCGCCTCTTTCTTTGTTTTCTATTTATAGGCCAACATTTCCTGCTTCATCTCTAGGCATTGGAAGGAATTGGTCATTGACTGGTCCGCCTATTTCTTTGTTTTCTTTGAAATCTTTAACCAAATTAATCCATCTTCAATTGAATGTTTTTAATCTACCACCATTCTAATATCTATACTTTCTTGATCGAGTACCCTTGGAATTAAATCAACAACCACAAATTTTGACAGTATATCCCTGCATAGTGACATGTATATGCTGTTATGCAACCTTGTTAAATATAGAATCGGTTCAAGTTCATTTATATTATGTGCATGCCACTATCTTTATTAAGTATGGGACTTTCCTTATCATTAATTTTGTTGGGATTGCAAACTAAAAATTTATTCTAATTAAATAAAATTTACTTAATTTATTATTAAATATGTGTTAACTAAATTCATTATTTCAATCATCAAATTATATTCCATAAATTTATTTATATGCCATTTTAATTCAAAATATCATACTGTACATAAGATGTTTTCATAATTATGAGATAATAGTAATAAAATATTATTAATAAAAAAATATTTAATTAAAATGAATTAAAAGTTTAATTATAGAGATGAGGATAACAATAATGACAATAGTTCGTTATATGTCTTTATTGTTATAATTATATGATAACAATAATGAATTAAAGATAGAGACATAAAAATGAATTGTCCCATCAAAAGAGGGTAGAGGCCACAATAATGAAAATTAGTGTGACATGATCATGGTCACCTTATAACTAGTGGTTAAATTTGATGAGTATTTACTTGTTTTTTCCATTTTTAATAGTCAAATACGACCAATTTTTAAATTTACATGTCATTAATAATGTTCACTTATATATATATATATATTATAATTCTCGGATGGGGTGACAAATGGATTGCAAGGGATAACATGTGGAGATAGGCCGCATAGGGAGCTATTAATATCTGTCACCAACCTCCCTACCCTCCATATTGAATGACCCACACTCATCGAGGATTAATGGTAGTGCGTTGGGAACTCCAAGGAGACTTAATGTTGCCTTGCGCGAACCAGGATGGGCGTACCAAGAAAGGTATCTGCACTATGCTAGTAGGCACCTCGACCTTCATGGATTTCGCCCCTGTCAATTCACTAAGAACTATGAAGGCCTATGCCCTAGAATGCTCTCACATTCCATCTTTTCCTTGTGCTCAATTGTTCCTCGACTTTCTCTTCGCCTTATGCTCAACATTTCCATGGATCTCCCTTTTCATTTTCTCCTTGCGCTCAACTATTTGGCCTCCCATGATAAATCCTATATTGTGTATCCTACCCAATCCTCACCTAAACACTCACACCATGCCAAGAGAGAGGGGGAAATATAGAAGGGGTCTGATGTACTACAATTCCCTTACCAGATGCAACAGACTCCCCCCTTCTCAACTTACTCTCATCACTACTAGTCGTCTCGACCGGAGCCATGATCGGCCTCACCAACCCCAACCTCCCACCTCCAATCCCACCATTGACCTTGGCAACTACCCAATCAAGGAGGAAATTCTCCCTCCTAAGAATTTTTCCCCTCCACCTATCCTTCACCCAGAAATTGCCCCCCCTCAACACCTACACTCCAGATCATTTTTATGGCATTAGATAATTCTTGGAAGAGGAAGAAATTCCTCCCAGTTGGAAAGTGGATATTCCAACGACAACAATGGATGCAGACTTGGATATGGATGCATATTTGATGGAGGAGCTACCTCCGCCCACCCCAATTCGACTCTCGGACGAGCACCTTCAGCTCATTTTCGAGCTGCGACAGAAACTTGACAACTAGGATCACATTCAACAAATCCTGGAACATCAAATGAACCTCCTATTTGATGCCATGTGGTTCCCAACATGTGACCAAAAATTTGTCCCAGCCTATAGTGCCCATGGCAGGCTGAGCCCGAGCTCGCAGTTGGACTAGCTCCCCCAGGTCAATGTTTTTCTTTTGGTTAAGTCAATTATGCAGAGAATTGAGATTCTCTATCAGTCATTGTATGAAAGTCAACCATGGCCACTGCTTAGTCGGTCACTGTGACCATCTTTGTCAGTTAGAAATTTTTATTGTCATGTCCAAACAATTACAATTGCACTTGAATTTTGATAGCCACTGGCTTGGTTTCCCAGTTGTGGCAGG
>JZKD02S0849848.1:59531-70727 GCA_000966675.3 Picea glauca | reverse complement strand
GAAAATTGCAGAAGAAAAAGTGTGGCAGGAAAAGTGTGGTAGAAAAACTACAGCAGGAAAAGTGCAGTAGCAAAACGACAGCAAAAAAAGTGCGGCAGAAAAATTGCAGCAGTGGATTCACGGAAGCAAAACCGCAACAAAAGAACGCTCCAAAAAAAAAAAGGCATGGTTGTCATATGTCTAGTGTTGAATTTATGAATCAAGTTGAGGGTTTGACTTGTAAATATGTTGGATGCCCTCTTGGGAGTTTATGGCTTGTTGTAGAGTTGATTTGAGGCAAATCTACTGAAGTTTAGTATTGGTTCATGTTTGAGGGATTTTGGTTGAGGTATGTTGTTGAAGTTATTGGTATAGATAGAGGTTGTATAATAGTGAGGTTCTAGCACATGGTTTGAGGTACATACTTGTGGTATAGTGGTTGAGGTATATGCGATCATATTATATTGGTTGATGAGTATACAATGACATGTTTCTCAGTGACATATTCGGTTTCTACATTTTAGGTATATGTGATTATATCAGATTAGTTGATGAGTATACAGTGACAAGTTTCTCAGTGACATATTCAGTTTCTACATTTGGCACTTATACGTCAAGGTGGTTGGACGAGGAAAGGACAAGTGGTTGTAGCAACCTTCTGGTTGTATCCGGAGAAGATAGGGGGTTGTAGCCTCCTTTTGGTTGTAGCCAGAGAATTGAGGATTTGGATCTTCCCTCAGGTTATAGCCTGAGAAACTAGGGGGTTGGAGCCTCCTTCCAGTTGCAGCTGGAAAACAAAGGAAGTTGGGGCTTCCAATGAATGTAATTCTTAAATACATATAAGAAAAAACATTATGTGGTTTTCTCCTACTTTGGGTTTCCACGTAAAACACTAGTGTACTGTGTATGTGTGTGATTGATAATTTGTTCATTGTTTATTTACTCTGCAACTATTGGATGATAATGCTACATTTATATAAAACTTGCATTTTATGGTGAAAAATGATTAAATTGCTCTATTATTGATTCACCCCCCTCTCAGTAATCCAACACTAACCTCTAGAGAATATCCATCAGGTAATCAAGTGGAAAATAACTATATAACAATTTTTCTTTTGTATTTGACAAGGAGACTAACTTATGTTTCTTGCATGACCACATGAACAATCCAGTGCTAAAGTGAAACACATATCCAGGAGTGGAATTTTCATCATCATTGTCACTAGCCTAGTTGGAGTCGGTGAAGCTGACCAATGAATCTGAACTTCGAAAATATTTGATACCAAAATGATTGGCACCCTTGAGATAGTGGAAAATTTGTCTTACTACTTTTCAGTGGATTTCTTTAGGTTTCGACATAAATCGAGAAACTACACTAACAACAAAGGAAATGTCAAGTCAACTATGAGTAAGATAAGTAAGACTGTCAACTAGTTGTTGATAAAGAGTAGCATCAACTGTGGATGTTTGACTAGTTTTGGTGAGATTTACTCCATATTGAAAAGGAGTAGCACAAGGATTACAATCATCCATCTTAAAACGTGTCAAAATATCCATCACATATTTATATTGAGGAATGAAAAATCCATCACAAAGTTGTAATACTTGAAGACCCAAAAAATAATGCAGAGTACCAAAATCTACTATGTTAAAGGAGTCAACAAGTTGTTTCTTCAATCTAAGGATGATATCATTATTATTGCCAGTAATGAGAAGATCATCTATGTATACAAAAAAAATCAAATTTTCTCCATTGGTATGGAGTACATACAAGACATGATCAAATTCACAATGTTTAAAACCAATTCGAAGAAAGAAATTGATGATCTTAGAATACCAATCTCGGGGAGCTTGCTTCAAACCAGAAAAATGAACTTTTGAATCGAAAAACCAGGTTAGCATATGTCACAAAACCATATGGTTTTTCGATGAAAGTTTCTTCAAATAAGTCTCCATGAAGAAAATCACTCTCACATCCATCTAATGGATTTTCCATCCAAAATGAGCAGCAAGGGAAATCATTAGTCAAACAGATTTCATCTTTGCAACATGGAAAAGTTTTTAGTGTAGTCAATGCCTTCTTATTGAGAAAATCCCTTCACAACCAAGGGTGATTTATGTCTCTCAAAAACACCTTCAAAGGTAAATTTGGTTTGGTAGACCCATTGAAACTTCACAATTTTATTTCCTTACAATCAGGGAACAAAGTCCCAAGTGTGATTCTTTGACAAATAATCAATTTATGTCTGCATATATTGTTCCCATTCAGGTCATTGTTGAGCATCTGAGTAGAAAAAAAGATAAAAGTTTCAAGTACATGAGTCATCAAGGAAATTTTGGCATGTTTCTTTAGACTTCGATTTTTTCATCTAAAGGAAACATCACCGACATCAAATCCAATGGCTTTAATTGTCTTGGCAGTTATTGATGGAAAATCTAGTCACCTCGATTTTCATCTCTTTGGAATAAAATTTTTTTATCAGAAGAAATAATTTGTGCATGCTCATCATCTCATGGTGTATCTCTCAGTCTCAACCTTGCCATACATTTTTTGGAATCAAAATCTGAGTCTGTATGCCCGAGATACTCATGCAAGAATAAGAGCTTTGAAGAATAGAAAGAATAATTTTTCTAAGTATTGTGCCCCTTTTTCCTCTCCATTTTTGAATTTTTGACTAAGTAATCTCATCTTCCATCTCCTCTCCAACTCCACACATAATCATTTTCGTCTCTCATACTCTCTTATCCCTTCACTTATTTAATCATTTCATACTTATCCATTTTCTTAATTACTCTCTTATTTCCTTAGCTATCCCTCTCATACTTTGTCTCATTTTCCCTTCTCTACTCTCCTTCCTTACTACTTTTCTTACTACTCTCCTTACTCAACCATTTTTCCTCTTCTCTATACTTCACCAGTTTCCCTCTTTCACTCTACTCTCCATACTTAGCCATTTCCACGTTCACGTTCATATTCTCATTTTATTTTATTTTATTTTATTTTCCATTTTCCTTTCTTTTATTTATTTTTCCATTTTCCTTACCATGTTTCACGTAATTCTTTTATTTTTCCATTTTCCTTCCCATATTTTACATTTCTTATGACTTACCGCGGGTTACTGATATTTCTTACAACTATACCTCATCTACATGACCCTCACAATGCACCCTTGACTTCCACAACCCTCATTATGTACCCCTACTTTAAAATTTTCATAACTCTTTTTAGTACCTCTTACCACGTACCTCTTCCAACACTTAGTCAAATTTATGAGTTGCCACGGGTCCACGGTTTGGTGATCATTCTTTCATATACTATTCCCCTCCATCTATCCAAACGATTATTCAGTTTGGTGATCATTCTTTCATATACTATTCCCCTCCATATGTCCCCTCCATCTGTCCAAATGATTATTCGGTTTGGTGATCATTCTTTCATATACTATTCCCCTCCATCTATCCGACCGATTATCAACACTTAGAATTTTTACAACTCTTTTTACTACCTCTTACCTCTCCTCTCCACTTCACTGAACACTTAGACCAATCCATTTTTACACTCTATACTATAGCCTTATACTTAGACTTTTTTACAAAATCTTTTACCATTACGTTTGCATTCATTTAACTCTACAAATTACTCATATTATTTTAATATTATTTCTAGGCAATGACTGGACAATGAATGAGTGACCAAAATATTACTAGGATATGAATTTTTCTAAGGCACTAAGAGATAAGCTAAGACACAACTTCAATAAGTTTCTTTTACTTCACATGAATAATAAGAAATGAATTTATATTATAAACACCAATGTTTCAACTACCACAATGCATGTGGGATTAAAAGATGGCGGATTTAATTAAGGGCTAATATTGATCCATGAATTAAATGGATGATTGCTAAGCAATTATCTTCTAGAGATTATAACTCAAGATCTGGGTGTCTGTTTTTGGAAAACCATACCTCGTTGGAAATTTAATTCGATGAGGAAGATGATAGAATGGGTTTCAAGGGTTGAAATTGGCCATGATTCTCTCAAAAATTGAAAGAAAAGTCAGTTATGTTTTCATGGTTTGCTAATAAATCTTCTTGGAACACCAACTTCCCGAGCTTATAAATTGAGATACAAAACTCCAAATTGTGCTTAGGAGGACTCATTGGAAATATGGGATGCTGAAAACTACATCTAGAATTGTTTCCATGGATGAGAAATCTAGTATCATGCTCAAAAAGTTAAAACACAATCCACTTTTAAAAAGGAACTCAATTTGAAAATTTGAAAATAAAAGTCTATTAAGTGATTTTTATTAAAGATGAAATGGGACCCACTTCAAGGCATGAATATCAATGATAAAAATTCATTAATGAAGATTCAATAAAGTATTAGTTAAAGTGGTTATTCCAAGAATAAAAATGTGTGGAATTTCCTAGAAAAACCAAAAACCTAACTACTTTGAGAAAGCATTGAAAGAAGATTTTAAAAGAAGGAAGCATCGTCAAACAAAGGGTTGGAATATCAGATCATAAAGAGGTAGGCAGTGATAAGTCTCCATAGTAGTAAAGAGTCTTCAAGAAGCAAAGTTATGTATTTCCAAGTTTCTATGAATTGTCCTACTATAACTTTTCCCCCTACATGTTCTTATTTCTATTTCTTTCCATCAAGTCTTTCAAGTATTTTCAAACAAACATGCAGATTTGGGTCTAAGCAGTTCTTTCTCTAAGTTCTTCAATCATCTAGTAATATTTCAGGTTCAGAGTGGCAAGATCCCTCCTTGTAAAAAGGAAATTTCTATTTCATTCAGTTTATTGTTTGTCATTGAGATTTTGTAGAGGTTGTTTCAGCCCTCTTGTTTTTTATATTACTAAAATTGTCATATTTGGGGTATTGTTATAAATTTATTCTGCAAATAAATATTCCGGGACACTACATTACTGATTTCTCAGTCTTTGAGTTGAAAGAATGTGATTTCAAATATATTGTCTATCAAAATATATTTTGAGTTTCAAAGAAAAACTCATTTAAAGTTATTGGAAGACCTATCCATCTTTTTTACTTGATCTTGCAAAGTCATAGCAGATTCCAGGTTCATTTTATCTTACAAGAAAGGTAGAATGTTTGTTGAAAGGAGACTCCAAGACCTTGTGGAAACAACACTTTGCTGACACACTTCATCTTTATTTTCTTCAAATTATATGACCTGTATTTGTATAATTATATATAAGTTTTTTACATATGTGTATACAAGCTTTGTTGGGAGATATTTCATTCAATTTAGAATCATAAAAAGAACCTTCCAACATTCCAACCAAACAAGAGTACCACCTCTATAAAAACATAGGGATATATTATTATCCTGGTGAGGTTTGTTTTTGGACCTTAACCGATCTAAACATCAATAGAGACCCATATAGGTAGAAAAGAAATAGGTGAACTGTGGTTCACTGCAATAGGTTGATCAAAAGTCAGAGAGTTTTTAGTTGATAGAGATGGTGGACCAGTTGAAATAGAGATCGATGAACTAGTCAATGCAGAGGTTGACGGTTGAGTTGAAATAGGAAAAAAGTTTGTCTATCTAGTCAAATGAATGAAAAGTAGAATAGGATAATCGGTGTTGGAGAAAACATCAAAGGGATCAGCATGCAACAATCAAGAAGAGGAATTCAATAAATTAATGCTAGAAGACTTCTAATCAAACTATACATTTTGTCTGATAATGATTTTCCATTTGACAAGATCAAACAGTCAGTAGGATTTCAACTCTTCAGAGTATCCCATTATGATGCAAGCATGACTCTTTGCATCCAATTTATTTCTGAAATCATTGGAAATATGATCCCAACAAACACATCCAAACACACAAAGGTGTTCTACAGAAGGATTATTTCCACACCATTGTTCTACTAGAGTCATGGAAGGAACAAATCGAGTCGAGATGTGATTGAGAATATAGCTTGCACAATATACCACTTAAGCCCAAAAGTGAGGAGGTATATATTTATACTTCAAAATTCATCTAGCCATTTCGAATAAAGTATGATTCTTATGTTCTACAATGCCATTCTACTAATATGTGTGAGGAACCAACCACTTCCATACAATACTAAATCAAACTAGGTACTCTTCAAAAGGTTGATTTACATACTCACCGCCATTATATTATCTCATGAACTTGATTGATTGGCCGCATTCCTTTTCAGCAAAGGCTCTAAACTGCTTGAACTTTTCAAAGACAAGGTTTTAATTCTTCATAAAATAGACCCATGTGAAATGAGAGAGATCATCATTGAAAGTCAAAATATACCTTGCACCAAGGTAGATTTATGTAGCAGACATCATTGTGAACCAACTCCATTAGGTTTTTTTCTTGCCATGCTTTTCCAGAGTCAAAAGGTTCTTAATGATGATTTCCAAGCACACAACCTTTAAAAGCTCCTTTAGGGGGGGAAACTTTAGGTAGACTATCAACAATGTTATGAGTTTCCATTGATTGCAAACTTCAAGAATTCAAGTTTATGAGCCATCCATTGCAAGTTAAACTTCGTTCATCATGTTGGAAAGTTGGTTGTCATTGATGTCAATGTTGGAAAGTTGGTTGTCATTGATGTCAATCATAGAAGAATTCTTGAATCTCTTAGAAATGATGGGTCTATTTGAAGGAATCTCCAAAGTGGGACCCTTATGGCATAGCTTAAGCATGGACCTCATGGGAAGACACTTTGAAGAAGTCTACAAGAAGCCATGTAAATATGGTTAAGTGGTTAAGAATCTCTAAGGGTTTGGTCATGAAGCCAAAAGTTTATTTGAAGAAAATAATACAAAGGACACTGCAAATACATACAAAACTCTCATACATGGATAGTCATCATCATATCATTTCCAATGGTAGGTGGTATGCCACGTGGTTCGTCATAGTTGAGAAGTTATTCCCTCTTAAAAATGAATCCCTAAAGTATAGTCAAGAAGCCCCAGATCTAAGGTCAAAGAAGTTACAAGTTGGCCCTAAAATTAATTAAAGGAGAAACGTTGTTGTAAAAAAGAAGTTACTTGGAAGGGTATAAATACACATCAAGAACCTCTCATTTGATATCCAAGTAAGTTTTTGGAATGGAGATAGCATAAGTGGGTTTTCACTTGTTCTAAGAGGATTGGTGATCTCAGAAAAGTGAATATGGATTAAGAGAAAGGATGTTAAGGAGAGTGAAGTGTATGGAGGTGATCGTACCAGTTTTTAGAGGTTATATATGGTTTTCAGAAGGGTGAAGCATGTATATACATGGGTTACAAACAAACAA
The DNA here is from genome assembly GCA_000966675.3 of Picea glauca. Taxonomy (NCBI): domain Eukaryota; kingdom Viridiplantae; phylum Streptophyta; class Pinopsida; order Pinales; family Pinaceae; genus Picea; species Picea glauca. Next base: position 63,451 of record JZKD02S0849848.1, on the reverse strand, counting down.
ATTTCATATCGGGTATACACAGATTGCATTAAAGCAAAGAACAAGTGTGTACAGGTTGGCATTGGATGAATCTCCTATCTATGTAAAACTTTGAATAAGGTGTTATTCTCTTAATGCTGAAGTTGAGGAAGGTCTAATGATATGAGATCTTATGCTCTAGGTTTTCACATGATAAAATGTATGGTTTTATATATGTTTTGATGTTCATATGTTGGAGGCTATGGTATATGTTTGAGGCATATCTTGGTGATTATGGTATATGTTTGAGGCATATCTTGGTGATTATGGTATATTCTTGAGGAATATCTAGGAGGTTATGGAATATTCTTTGAGACATATCATGGATAGTTTGACACATATTTGATGCATATTTTGGCACATGCTTGAGGCATGTCTTGAATGTTCTTGGAACATGGTTGATTCATATCTTGATGGTTATGGTACATGGTTTAAGGAATATCATGGATTTTTTGGCACATGTTTGAGGCATGTCTTGAATGTTCTTGGCACATGGTTGATGCATATATTTATGGTTATGGTACATGGTTTAAGGCATATCATGGATGTTTTGGCACATGATTGAGGCATATGTTGACACATGGCTTAATGCATATCTTGGTGATTTTGGGAATATGATTTGGGGGGTTTTGTTGGTGATATTGGAATAAGATTTATGTGGTTGAACCAGTTTTGATGATGTATCAGTATCAGTATCAGTGATAGTAACAGTGACAGGTTGATGATGATGATGTATCAGTATTAGTAACAGAAATAGTGACAGGTTGATGATGATGATGTATCATTTTCAGTGACAACAATAGTGACAGGTTCATTCTCTCATTTATATTTTTGGGATGAAGGAAGGGGAAGGAAAGGAGGTTAGATCCTCCTTCCAATTAGTGTTAGAGAATATAGGGAGTTGGAGCTTCCTCCAGGTTGGATCCTATAAACTAGGGGGTTGGAGCCTCCTTCTAGTTGGTGTTGGAGAATCTAGGGAGTTGGAGATTCCTTTAGGTTGGATCTTGTAAAATAGGGGGTTGGAGCCTCCTTCCAATTAGTGCTAGAGAATTTAGGGAGATGTGTCTTCCTTCAGGTTGGATATTGTAAATAGGGGGTTGGTGCCTCCTTTCAATTGGTGCTAGAGAATATTGGAATTTGGTGCTTCATGTGGATGTAATATTCAATATATGTATTAAAAATCATTATGTGGTTTTCTTCCATTTGGGTTTCCACGTAAAAATCTTGTGTATTATGTATTAGTGGTTATATGTTGATGATATCTTGAATGCAATCATAAGTGATAAGTTATTGATATCATAACTGATAAATTGTTGATAACTTAATGTTTACATGTTACAGTTGAAAATGGTAAAATGTGTTCAATATTGATTCACCCCACCTCTCAGTATTGATGAATATTCCAACACATTAGTGTGATCATGAAGAGTAGTCAGTTCATTTTTAGGTCAAGTTGTGTCACCAAATTTATATAGACTATCCTTCGAATAGAGAAACCCTCTAGAGACAATCAACTTACCTTTCTTTAAATCATAAACATAGAACCGATCTATAAACAATTCCACAATATTATATGTCTATGGTAACTGAGCAAAAAACAACAGATTGACACCGAGGTTTGGTACATTGTAAAATTCGACAATTCTCCCATGTCAACAAGTAATATCACCCTAACTATCAATATCTAGAGAAAAATCATCAACAACATAGATTTTCCTCTCCTTAGATTCATCCAAGGATGTGAACAAGGAAGCATCCTTATCCATGTGATGATTTCACCCAGAGTCGACTACCCATTTGTTCTGCACAAAATGAGACAACAAGGCATGAAAAGTTATGAATTGGAAGGTGAAATTATGAGCGGGTCAAGGTAAAAAGGACACATATCCTTCAAGGAGTTTAACCTTATCCTCTAAATCATTTATCTTCTTATATGAAACTTTATCCGCATGTCTAGTATTTACATAATATTGATATGTTTGCTTCTTTCAACTTTGTTGGGGTGCATTTGTCTGTCCCTTAGGTTTACGGTCATAGCATATAGGTCTTTTTGTAGAGATATCAAACCGTACTCTATCCCTATGATCCAAATTTCTCTTTCCCTTGAAAAATTTAGCTTGATGTTTACCACCAAGATTTCCTTCTTCTTGAGCAATTTGTGTTGATCAATAATTAAAAGGAAACATAAATATTCAAAGGTGCAGTCCTTACTATCTTCCTTTCATACTTGCCAGTTCATGTGAAAATTTGACATCAACACGTTGAACAGTGTTCTCAAATTCAACAGGACCAACTTGATGAGTTTTCCATCCCTCTTACGATAGTTCTTCCCACATTCTCCTAATTTCAAATAGAGTTCTTTTACATACCCCAAATACTCCTTTATTTTGTCAAAATATTGAGGATCGAGAGATATCAACTCTTTCTCAAACTACATGACTTATCTCACATCAACTCAGTCAAACAATGACTTCAACTTCTTCTAGACTTTATGAGGGTAGTCAATTACATTGAGGTGAAACTAAATATCTCATGAGATATAGGTCATGATGACCCCCATGGCCTCATCCTTATTTCCATCAACAACGAACTTCGATTGGTCATATGTTGGATCTGGAATCAAAATCTTCCTATACTACCACAGTCCTTTACTCTTCAATAGGGTTTCCATGTATGTTCTCCATACTTCATAATTTGATTAATTCAGAAAAACAAGATGAATCTTCAAATCCATCTTCGATATATGGACATAAAGTTTTATTTCAATAAGTTCTAGTCAAACCACCAACCCAGAGTCAATCACATAATAGATCCAACTTATTAAGGTTTGCGGATAACAGACGTGGTTTCAAACCATAAACTATGATACCATGTTTGGTAAAGGGATGGAACTTGTAACGAAACATGCAGACAAATTTGTAGATAATCGAAGGGGGAATAAAATGTTTGAAGATAAAAGGTGGTGCCTAAAGACACAATTACAACACTTAATCAAAGCACAATGTGATCAAAACATCACAATACATATTAGATCTTGATATCTCCATATGATATTACATCGATCGCTTGATTATAATGACCCAAGGGGTATGATATTTATATCCTCAAGATATAACCAACTTCCATAAAATTAGGAAGATCTTGTCCACATACAACAGTTGGTTGTTAGAGTTGACTCCGTCAAATCCATGTTGTCGAGTTGGATTAACAAGGATGCTCGACTTGACCGTCCATGTATCCAACTCGTAGTCTATTGTTGGGCTGGTCGATTCACTGCTCGACTATATTTAACTTCTAGTCAACTATCCAAATGAAAAGCATGTCGACTACTCAACCGACTAATGTAGAGATTTGGTTGATCGCCCAATCAAATGTATCCAAATGTAGGTCGACCGCCCGACCGACTGAATCCAGGAGAAGTGTGATCAACCACCAATGCTTGAAGTTCCAAAAAAACCTTCAACAATAATGAGAAATAAGAGAGGGGAGAAGGGGAAATATTTCCTTAGACCCCTTGAGGCTTTAAAAAACTTAGAGGTTGAGCCATTGAAAAAAGGGTAAAATGAATATGATTCCAAGTGCCCTTCAATCCATTTGAAAAATAATAAATTGAAACCATAATGCAATAGGATAAGCCTAATATACATTCAAAATTTTTCCCTACCGAAAGGCTTGGATAATTCCAAATCTATGACCATGGAAAGAAGTTTATTTGTTGGAGTCCATATTGTGTCACTCCCAAAACTTCATGGGTCAATCATTTGGAAAATCAAATTATTCTGTAGATATTCCCAGGTGAAAGGGATGACTTGAATCTCTTGGATATTAATTTTTCTATTATTTTGTAGACAACATTACATAGAGATATAGGCCTAAATTCATCAAAATATGAAGGATAATCC